>PVHY01001660.1:51257-149905 GCA_004024945.1 Uropsilus gracilis
AAAAAAAAAAAAAAATCTTCCTAATAATCTTTAACATACAGGGATAAAATAAATCAAAAATAATAGTACAGTTGAAAAGGACACCATAAGCATATTGAAGTTGTCTGTCAATCATAAAAATCAAGCATTCTCTATATCCTGTTAATGAGCCAATTAGTCCAGAGGTGCTTGGTGTGTCAGAGTGAGGTCAATTCCTTAAGGCATTTATGAAATAAAGTTCAGTTAAGCAGAAATAACTCTCCAGTACCCACCAAAATGTTCTTAAAAGTGAAGTACAATCTTTTATCCCACCCCCTATTTCTGGTTATTCACATTACAATTTCATGTTAAGAAATACATAGAATGTGTTGCTTAGCCTAAAGCTTACTAAATTTCTTATTTACAGTGAAATTTAAATTTCTTATTTGCAGTGAAATTTAGGCATCTACTTTTTTTACACAATACAGGATTGAAAACCAGGTTTAAATATTCAATGATTTTATTCCTTTAAGTTTCCAACTATGGGGAACATTTTCAAATGTTAAATAACTTTAAGTGGCAACTATATTTATGACTCTCTGAAAGTAAGAATTTATGTTGTATGTATTTTGTATATTTACTTACATCTGTCAAAAAGTAAAATCAATGCAGTTGAATAACCTTGCTGTATCATTAGTAAATCTAAAGGCATACAGTGCTGGGAAATACTAAAGCAAAAAATGTTAACTATTAACTGAATGTCAGTATTACCAAATCATGGCTTGTAGTATTTCAAAATTTTACCACTCTTTATTAATTCAACAAAATATGAGCAAAGGAAGGAAATTTATTTGACCTGCAGTCTCATTTCTCTATACACAAAATTTGCTCCAGAAAGTGACATTAACTATTTCCAAGGTATGTTTGCTTAACCTACAGCATCTTCTCTTTAAGGGGGGCCATGTATGATTGCTTAAATAAGACACATAATTAAATAGACCATATTTACTAAGTTTCTTAGTTGCGTAGTTGTTTTGCTCATTCATACCCTGATAAAGAAGGTTGTTTCTTATTGAAACTATACTATGTAAAGAGATGTAAATGTTATTCACTAAGGTATCTAGCCATATCCAGGTAGTCATGATTTTGAAAAAGCTAATTTCTTTCACTAATAATAATTTTTCATAAAAATCACAGACTCTACTAGTCAGTCTATCTAAAACTTTGACTTGATTATAAATATTTTTAAAGACAGCAAAATTCAAGTATAGAATTCAAGTATAACAATTTTGTTAAGGAAAAATTTTGATTTCCCTAAGCATTTCCCATTCGAAAAAAGTACTCATCTAAGTCTCATTTATTAAAACCATTATGTATAAATTCCTCTTGGAGATTTATTAGCCTGAAGGAAGTTACAGGAAACTACTCTACTATGATTCCCCATACAATATTGTCCCTTAAAGTGAATTCTGTTGGGACATGTTTGTGCTAGTTTTCTATGCTTCATAACAATTTTCAAAAAAAATAAATGACTTAGAATGATACACATTTATTATCAAAATTTCTGTGGATCAAGGATCCAGGCATTGTTATAAATTAAATCTGAAATCAATGTGCCTGGTTTGCTTTCATTATAGATTGGGAAAAGAACCACTCCCAACGTCCCAGTTTTCTGGCAGAATTAATTTCTTGTGGTTATAAAAGGATACTTGCATTTTTTAAAACAGTGACATAAAAGACATGCTCACATGCACACACATACATATAAAAGGAGGTTCTAGAAGATGAGCACTGTCTGCTGTGTGTTTATACAGAGTCGTGCACAGCCAATTTATTCATTATAAACAACTCTCAGGTCTCACTGACACTCAAGTGGAGAGAATAACATAAAAGCACAGAAGAAAGGAAAGATGACATGGGTCACTATACTGTGGTGCTCAACTAGAATTTTGTTCTTTCATTTCTTTGTTTTATGAATTTAGAAGCTTTGGTTTGTCATATATCTCTTCCAATGAAATGAGAGAAACTACTTTCAGCAGTATATTATTCAAAAATTATTCAAGTATATTATATATTATTCAATATTCAATATTATTATTATTGAATTATTATTATTGAATACATATTATTCAATATTCAATATTATTCAATATTCAAAGTATATTATTCAAAAAAAAGCAGTATATAATTCAAAAATTAATCTGTTTTGCAAAATGATAACCTACTAGCCTGAGCATTAGAGACAGAGCTACATGTACTCTAAAGAAAATATCACAGATATTTTACATAATAAAATAAAAACATCATTTGTAAATTGTCATAGACTTTGATCATTTTATGTATATAAAATCTGAAAATAATACTATAGGAAAGATATTTTCTAGTTCTCAGAGGCAATTATTAATAAATGTGTAAATTAAGTACATTAAATTATAAATTTAATACAATGTAATTATTAGTATCTTTGGCAGTAAGCATATATCTTTGCTTATCAGTATATTTTCCATATTTTTTCATTAAAATAAACCATCTGACTCTTCAATTACAGCATTAATTTATAAGATTCCTAATTAACTCTGAAAGATGAATAATATTTAGTCCTATTTACCAGAAATAGTAACATATCTGATCATCAAATTTCTATAGGAAAAATTTAAAGTTAAAACTAATTAGGTTTTATATGAGAATACTCACCAAGATCTCATATAAATTTAAAAACATGCTTTTATTTATTCCAGATGAGATAAAAATCAAAGAATCATAAAATAAATAATACAATTTCCTTTTAATGAAATGAATTAAATTACTTAATTTGTCCAAGAAAATATCTTAATTTGAAAAATTCACTAACTTAAATCTTTATATAATTCTTCTCCTTGTAGTTAATACTAAAGTCTTCATAGTCTTGTAAGATCTACTATAATGTTCTTACTATCTTTTTTTAGGGTTATATTATCTGCTAAACAGAAAATTTTTGTGTTGCTTTGCTTCATAAACTAAGCCAGAATTTATCCTTAACCATTTCACTTGATTCTCAAAGTTTAGTTGGTTACCTGGGAAGAGTTTTCTTGAAAATTCTATCTCCTTTTGGACTGGGTATTCTTGATTCTGTTGGCTATTTTATTTAATTTCCTATCCTCTATAGAACTGAGGGCTATTAACTCATTTTCTGGTTTTGTGGGGACTGTTTTAAGGTTTGTAGTAGCCATGTTTATCAATCATGATATACTTTGTTGTACCATCCAGTGGTAGCCTATCTCTTCAATAATAATAAAAGGACCATAAAATATATACTTCCATTTTCCTTTTTCCAGATATTGTGCTATTTTTGTCATGTACTTTACTTCTACACATATTATTAATACCACAAGACGTTGATAATTGCTTTTTCTTTATAGGATCAATGGTCAGAGATGCTTCTGGCTTCAGTTGTAGGGAGCTTGGAGCTGTCCTAAAACTAAGCAATAAATCTAAACAAATTAAAAAATTCAATAACGCTTCTTGGATCCCTACGAGAGGGGACATAGGGAAAACCATTGCCTCTAAGACTGCAGATACCAACTTGTAATTAGAGAGATAACAATTTGAATCACAAGCAGAAACCTTTCAGGAAACCAGTGCAGGGTTAGAAAAATCCTGAATACAGCTAATGGATTACTGGATCTTCAACATGGACAGATATGACACCAGGAAGAAGCAGAGATAGGGGAAACCCAAAATACCGCAGTATTTACTTCCAGATGCTTGACAAGTAAATACCCATAGTAAATATCCAAGAAAACAGCTTGTCCATAAAAGAAACTACTTGACCAGTTCTAAAGTTGTTAGTGTCTATCAGAGCCTAACTGAACTGGAAAGGGAAATACTCAACTCCAGCTTTTCTGCCCCACCTAAAAATAGGAAAAAATCCCCCAGATTAAGGTGAGCCCCAACCCACAGGTCTTAGAAACTACCAAATGTCAAGAAAAGTGCCCCCAAAAAGTTAAAAATTAAAGATATACCTCTTTCAAATATATACCTCTAGAGGAACAAAGTTAATAGTTTCATCTAACATCTTCAGAAATTATGCGTGTTTTTCAAAACAAAACAAAGGTGGGGTGGGGGTGGGGAGGGTGGCTGGTAGAGGACTTGTTTTCAGTAAGCCTACCTACCAAAAAAAATGTTAGAACTCTTTCCTTGGGGGTGATTATTTTCCTACTGCAATTCACAGAACCCAGAGAAACATTTTACATACTAGATTACCTGTTTATTGTTAAATGATATTTAAATGGAAAAGATACATAGGGCAAGGTATGGAGAAAGGGGCACAGAGTTTGAAATCCTCTTGAGACAAACCACACTTTCCAAATCTTCACATTTCCCAACCAGAAAAACTCTGAAAACTTTCATTTTGAATGTTTATGATGACCATGACATAGATGTGATTGATCAAATCACTGATCTTTCACAATTGATTGACCCTCCCTCTAGCCCACTGTGCTCCCTGGAAATTGGGGGTGGGACTAAATGTTTCAACCTTTTATTTACAGATCCTCCCAGCAACCTCCAGTCCCACCTAATTAAAATAAGACACACCGTGTTTATTCTAAGTAGGATTTCCAAGGGTTTGAAAATGTTGTGTCAGAAAGGGGTGAAGAGCAGATACCTATCTCTTAATAGAAATTACATTATCATAGATTGTGAAAAGATTTCAACTCATTAATACACCCATCATCTTTTTTTCTTTTTTTTAATTTTTTAAAGTTTTTTTTTTTTAAATTTACTTTTAGTATCATACACCATTGCTCCTCCCAGCATGGTTGTTGGTCACCTTAAGGATGCCCCCCACACCCTCCTCTGGCCACTCTCCTTTCTTTTTACTGTCTATTGCTCCATTTAGCCCTTAAGTCTTTCTCTCCCCCAGCCCACCTCTGGAGCAATGTCTTTTTCCTGGGTGAGATTCAGTGTTCCAGGGACACGGTAGACCCCACTTCTCATATTTCCAGTCTTAATTAGCATTGGACAGCAGGTTCAAGCTCGTTTGGAGTCCAATAGTACGAGTTCCTCTGTTCTGTATGTCTCTTCCATATTGCCATTGGTTGAAAAATTCTCTGGGAGGGAGATATGTCGATTGAAGGTTGGTTTGGTTGGTGTCATTGTTCATGGACTGCTGCTTAGCTGTCAGACCACTGCCTTATTACTGTGGCCCTCCTCCCTCTGTCCAGAGGTGGGTGTGCCATGCTTTTGCTGGAGGCCTCTCCAGGCCACAATTCTGGCTCCTAAGCCTTGCCAAGGATGGTGGTGTTGGTGCAATCCCAATTGTCGTCTCCATGGTTGATCTCACGGTCTTGTGTTCCATAACCTGCTCCAAGGTCTTTCTGGGGCCTATGTGTGTCCAAGGCTCTTACTCAAATTGCTTTCCTCATCTATTTCTTCTCTTATATTATTGATCGAGTTCTTGTTCCTGATGAGGACTTATTAGAGTTAGAGTAGTCCAGAGAGGGGATTAAATGTCATGCTACCGCACCCCTCCACCCACCTGTGCCCCAGAAAGGCACCCCCCCCCCACCTCTTCCATGAGCTGGAAGGTTTGGGCAGGGTGCCCACCCCCTAAGCCCCAGCCCTCTCACCTAAGACCAGAGCCGGATGGACCAAATCCCAGACACAGAGGATTCAGCCCACCTACTAGTGGTGCAGTCTGGGCCTAGAAACCCATGTGGTTGCTAAGGGCAAATCTCCCCCCACCACCACGCTCACCTCCACCAGGCAGGCTTTATCCTCTGTGTCCAGGATTTCAGCCTCTCTGGGCCTGAGTCCTAGGTGCAATGGCAGATCCTTGGGGGGCAGGTACCCCATGCCAACACTTTATATATATGTATATATCTTGTGTGTGTGTGAGAAAGATTTAAGTTATACTTTCTCAAACATATTTTGAGAAAGTATATATTTCAATTATATAATAACATTTTAAAATTATCAACAGTTCAACTATTTCTTGGAATTAATAAAAATTGTCATTTGTTTTGGAGTACTAGAATTCCTGTAAAAAGTTTTACAAATAATTTTTAAAGGCTTTTCGGGCTTGAGGCTATAAAAATTATTATGAAAAGATGATTAGGAAAATATCTTAAGTGCTCCTTTTCACTAAGACTTACTTTATATTAAAGTAGGAATGGTGGCAAAATTTTGGTTGCACATTCAGAGAATATTGTTTTGCTTGACAAATAAGCCTGCATAAGTATTTTACATACAGAAAAGAAATCATGGGCTCAGTTGGAGACATTAGTCATGCATACAAAATAAAAGGTAAAATTGTAGCTTTTCTATGAAAAATGGCCTTCAGAAAGTGATGTAGAGCAGAAGCTGCTGAAGGACAGAAACAGGAGCTCTCTAGAAGACAGAGAAAAATGTATATGGGAAAGAACTAAACTGAGGTATGAATTTTGTTTTGTTTTAAAGTGATCTAAGACATACAGGTACTAAGAAACTTCACCAGTTGGAATGCTAATCTGAAGTAGTAAATAGTCTGTGTCATATGATATCTTTAAGAGCATTTTTATGTTTTCCAGTCTATATAGTAACCCAGCACATATTGCTACCTGCATTTTTGGCAGGTGGTTATACTTTCTTTCATGAAAAGATATGATACTTTCAGGGTACAAACAAAATCACACTGTAACCCTCTGGAGTCTTTGAGACTGACAAATAAATAAACATAAGACTGATTGAAAAGAGAAAAGGAAAAAAGGAAGAGCAACCGTAACTAGTACCTCCTGTGATTGTGGAAGATACCCAGCTGACTTAGTATTCACTCATGTGACTTCAGATGTCATCTTAAATAGCTTAGCTTAGCCAAGGACTTTGGAGAAGAGAAAGGAAAGGCCAGTTAAGGAAGTTACAGGGAAACACACTAGAGATAAAGGGATCAAACTTAAGTTATGCCTTCTCCATTGAAGGGAAGTGAGGAAATTAGGTCTTCCTGTACTTGTGTATGTGAAATATTTGCAAGACAGCTCTCAGCTTTGGATCTCCTCCATGAAATCAATCTGTTGTCAAAGACATATTTCGGTGCAGTAGATTTCTGCTCCCCTACAGATACATGTTATTTTAAGCAGGAAGAGTATTTCCAAAGTGTGTAAGTAAATATGTAAATTAATTAATTAATTTGTTAATTAAAAATTGTCTTTGAGTTTGACCTTTCTCCTCTTGATCTCATTTAGAAAAAACTCATTTAGTGTTCCCATTGACAATTTCTGTCATTTTTGTCATTTCTGGGGCTTTTTAAGTGAATAAAGTATCTGTTACTATGGGTCATATTTTTGCATGGTTATATCTGCTTGCCAAGTAAATTGTTCTAGCTGCCAAACATTGTGACGTTTTGCTTTTTTGGAAACCATTCAAGGCTTTCTAGAGTTTTTGGCAGTCCAAAACATTTTTGTGTCCTGTAATTTCCTCATAAATATGATCCAAGGGTATTCTCTGTAGGTATTTAGAGCTCTCACCAGAATCTGTCTTTTCCAAGCATCTTCTTCTCCAGTGTTCTGCCCTGAACATTCTAACCCTCTTCTCAGTTCTATTTCTTTAATCAGGGAGACCACCATGCTCTGTTTTTCCAGCTGTCCCCTTTGCAAGGTATACTACAAGTTCTTTTCAGATGTAAGTTGGTGAACCCATAAAACTTATTCAGTTCCCCTTCTGTGAAGAAATACTATTTTTGTTTGATTTGTTCTACCTTGTATAGAAAACAATGTTTTCAGAAGATTACTCCAATGCACTGCCAGTCTAGTCTGCAAGAGAGAAATTTAATTTGCAGAGTCTCATTCCCTACATAATAAAGCAGAACATAGAGAAGTAGATTTGCAGTCAATATGCAATATTTTCTTTCTAACTACTATTTTTATAGTGCAGGACCACACTTCCATACTCTAAATGGATTCTGTCATCCACTGCATGAAGACAAAACATACTCTTCATGTAGCTTAATGGAATTAGTTGCATAGAGAGAGAAGAAAAGACGGTGGTTTTTCAGTAATTCTTTCAAAGTTACCCGTCTCCTCATGGGCAAATGTTCTGCCAAACAGGATTGGCCCCAGGGGGGGCCACTGAGACCTGAAAATTCATCCTAAGTTTAAAGTACCTTCTAGCTTGGAAATGGGGCAAAAGGGGCCTGGTAAATCTGTGATAAAAGGAGCAAAATTAAAGTACAAATCAACATAAAGGCTGCCATTGTCAAGGGTTTCTTTGTCCCTCCCTGGTTCCACAGACCTGGGAGTACTACTGTTTCTGTTTCTTTTCTCCCTAACAAATGTTTCCCTACATCTGTTCTTTTAAATTAATGTCTTTAAAAAAAAAAAAAAAAAAGACAGACATGTCAAGTCTCTCATTACCTGTCTCAACCAAGTATCTCTACTTGTCTCAATTTAATGTTTCTCCTTTCATGTTTCCCAAACCCTTGGTGTAAGTCCAAAGCCAAGAAGAAGCAGGCCCTTCTTTATGTCTTTCTGCTACATGTGTCTCCTATGTCCTCCACATCTCTTCTTTGTCCCCTCAGCTTCACCCTTTGCTAGTTGGAGCAGCAAGCATGGAGATGATTCCTCTCTGGGACATGATATTAGAAAACTTTAGTATGCAATAACAGAATTTGATTTTTTTTTGTAATTATTACTCTGGCTGTTCTGTGGAGAAGGCATGCTCTCTTTGGTTGTTTGTTGGATGAAATAGGGAAAATTGAAGATATTTATTTTGAGGTATGTCTTTATCATCCAGTAGTAATTAGATACTTTGAGAGTTGGTAAAGTGATCTACACTCCTCAAAAGTTTGAAAGGCATCAGCATATACAGACCATATAGATAAAATGTGAGCAACTAATTAAGAAAAAAGTATACCTAGAGACATTGAGTGGATTCTGGATCTTTGCAACATTTATAAATCAGATAACAACGTAAATATATAAATCAAGATCTGGGAGTCTGACTAGGTTAAGTGTCTGAGAGCTAAGTTACTTTAAGACATTGTTTCCAAATACCTGTTTAAAATAATGCCTAAACAGAAATTTTACTTAGAATTGTTTGACTATTTACAGGACAGAGAGGAGGTCAGTGTCTTATTTTTGTGTCACTTTTCTTAATGTTAGATGTGATTCTGAGGCCCTTTTATAGACTTGTAGACGTCTATGTAAAGGAATTTGAATATCCTTGCTTTTAATAGGCAACCAGAGGATCAATTCAACTCTTCGCTTTGAAGGGACGCTGTCTCAAACCGCATTGGTATTAGTTTCGAACATCATTACAGAATTAATGTTCCTCATCATCTGTACAGTAGGAAGCTCAAATTTATTCATTTGAAGGGTCTTTTACCTGCTATCCTTAGTTATTTTTATTTTATTCCCCTAAGTTATTCCAGAAGGACATATTACTAGGAATTGGAAATTTCCTCTCAATCAAGGAAATAGTCATAATTTTAGAGGCATAGGAAGTTTTATCATTTTGACAAATTCTATTGATCATCACAGTCAAAATACCTTTTCCTGAGATCTTCTCCAGGAGAGTGAGTCTGGAGGGGTGCCCAGAATTTGATATTTTCAAAAGAAATACACATGATTTGGACATCAGCTACATTTGGGAACAACATATCTCAATGTTCCTGAGAAGCCTTGCTAATGAGAGCAAATTTATGACGGTGTCTTACAGCTGATTTAGCTGGTCAATGGCAAAGTAATGGAATATGGTCACGACTAAGATACCGTCACAGTCATTTTCAAGTATGACATTTTCTTCCAAACTAAGGATCAAAAAGGGAGTCATCTAATCAGCAATAGTGTTCAGCTAGCTAATCACGACCATACACAGAATACGTGTATGCTGTACTTAGAAAACTCTTCAGTCTTAATACAGAGGAGCTGGTTGTTTGTGAGGACATGTGCATATGAAGAGCCATTCACCATGAATGTAAACTTGCTAGAAACTCCCAGGAGCCAAAGACCTACCTGACAACTAGAGGAAAGTGTGATTAATTATCAAGAGTTTTCAGCTTGATCATTGCAACACAAACCCTATCTGTGACCTATGCATTTCCTTTTACTGTCCAGACAATTCAGCTGCACAGACTTTTCATAAACAAACTCTAATTAAGGTTCTTTTTCTATCTAGATAACAAGGATATGTGTTAAATGGTGTTTAAATGCCATTTTCCCAACCTTTAATAATTCAGCTACACAAATTTATCTGTAGGTCCTTGGATGTAAATGCATTTCTTGGTGCAAAAGATATCTAAAAAGTATATGGTCTTATTCCATATAGGTATTCACAGAGGTTTAATCATTATTGTTGATTTTTACAAAGTATAATTCATGACTTCTGAAAGAATGGCTATTAAATAATCACCCTTATTAGTTTGACTATGAATACAAAAATTATCATGAGGGCATTTATGTGCATTCTCACAGAAGAAAGGTCTTGTAATACATTCTAGAGTTACACAGGTAATGAGGGATCTACATTGCAATGCAAAAAAATTAGCATTGCTCCAGAGTGCCTACCGAAAACAACCCCCCAGTCATACAAAATATTAATTTTTTATGCTCTAAGTTGCTGCTGCAAGGTGAGAAATATTCAGAGCATGTGAGGCACTCTGGGTCCTATTCATGTCAACACAGAATCAGGGAGGCTGAATCTTTCACCTGTCTTTGTACTGGGACCTGGGACGGTACATTTGGGAATAGTAACAGAGGGATTTGACTTAATAACAAGACAATAGCAACGGAATGAACAGAAGAAGCAGCAGAAACAGGAGCATTTGTCATTACAATTAACATTATCATTGCAGTTTCTATTTAATAATCTCTAAAATCTTACAGTGTTAACATTTTACATACTCTTTAAATTTTAATTTTATATCCAATCATCGATAAAGCAAGCATTATATCCCTATTTAACAAATGGAATATGGGAAATTAAGTAGTTTGCTTTCTAACCTAAGGCTAGAATGAGAAGTCAGGATCCTAATCAAGCTTTTACTGAGTTATATATACTGAGGATGCTTTGGATTCTGTGGGTTCAGAGCTCTAATGGGTTTTTATTCAAATGTGTTCAGGGGCAGAAAATTCTCCTGCTTTTTTACAACTTTGTCTTTTTTGTTAAACAATTTTTATAGTATTGATCAACATATCTTATCTCTTTTTCTTCATTTTATGCTATATAGTTTTAAATTATTTCCTCAGAGATTGCTGTTTACCACATCCATTTTAATTTAGGATTAATTACCTACAGAATAATAATAATTCTGCCAAAATACAAAATTTTACTTACATATAGCTTCATTCAGTCCATCCTACCTAATGTTACTGTCATATATAACATCTCTTTAGAAGTTCAAAAACTTTACTAGTACCATTATTATTGTTGTGTGAAATTTCATATTTTTAATGAAGTTAAAAGAAAAAAATAGAAAACAAGAATATAAATAAGTCTTATGCTTTCCCCATGTTCACTAATTCAGTGTTTTTCATATTTTTATTTGTTTTTATCACTCACAGGATTATTCCCTTTCATTCTGAAAATTTTCCTTTATCTTTTAAGTTATGTACCTAGCAGCAGATATACCCTAAGAATAGATTTTTCTGCATTACAGAAAATTCACAGGAACAAGGTTGAATATCATATCATTTAACCATTTCATGTAAACAATTCAAAGCCTTAAAGATAAATATCCCATTCAAGCAACTATTAATTACATGAAACTATTTTAGAACATTTTCACCACTCGAATAAAATTACTTATGTCTATTATTTCACACCTTACCACCCTACCCCTGGCCCAGGTAAACCATATTCTATCTTCATATAATTTCCTGGTTATTTCATTAAGATAGAATCACAAAGCAATTGCCCTGTGTTTGAACTCTCATTCAGCACAAGGTTCGGATATGAACCACACCCAATCAGATATTTCTGCACTCACAATACTGAACAACATTCTATGGCAGAAATATACCACATCGTGTCCATACTTCAGTCACCATAAAAAAGGTTAAAGATATTAGTACAGAATTCTTCATGTGAATTTAATTTCTTCTCATTAAATACACCAAGAACCACTTTCTGTATTTGCATTTTTGCCTCTTGTAGTCTTTAGAGGTGACCTTGGCACATGTATTCCTTCTTTATGTTCCAGAAATGGCATGTCAATGTCTCAGATCACCTCATTCTGACCACCCCTTCTGTCTCTTCCTTCTACTTTGAAGGATATTTTAATTATAATATATATAATTATAATATTTATTCATAATTATAATATATATTTATAAATTTTCACTGGAGTATATTCAGAAGGAGTCCCCATTTTAACATATGGTGATTAGCAAAGTCAATTCCATTGACAACCTTAGTTCTGTTTTTAAAGTAATGTTACAATTGAGGATTCAAGTGCTAGGAAATGAATATCCAAGGGGATGATTATTGTACATATTTTTCATCTTTTACTACTTTGAATATATCACCCACTGTCTTAGTGTAACTCTAATATGTAGAATAATTCTTAATGTTTATCCAGGGTGGGTGTCATTGAGCTTCTTGGATCTGTAACAAAAGTTTTTTCAATTCTACACAGTTGTAATTCATTTTAACCCATTATTCTTCAAGTTTTTTCACTCCTCTTTTTGGACTTCCTATTACGTACACATTAGCAAGTTTTTCAGTTTAATGTAGTCTCACTTGTTCACTTTTTATTTTGTTTTTCTTGCTACTGGAGTCAAATCTTGAAAAACTTCACTGAAGCTAATGTTAGAGAGTGTTCTGTTTTTTCTATGTGTTTCATAGTTTCTGTTCTGACATCAGATTCTTTAATCCATATATTTAATTTTTATATATGATGTGAGAGAGAGACCTAGTTTTATTTTCCTGCATGTGATCATCTAGTTAGGAAACTCATTTAATATCTTAAAAAAATCTCACTCCATTTTCAACCAATTCAAACCATTAAGATTTCCTTCAGTTGACAAATCTGTATGATAGTAGAGAAACAGATCAAAAATTCAAAGCATTTCACATTTCATATTTCCAAATTTCATTTCCTATTTGTACAGGTAAGCTACACACACACACACACACACACACACACACACACACATGCCTACCAGGAACTACCTGTTCTCCACAACTAAGGATAAAGTAGATGTTAGTCCTCCATGCTCATCCATATCTGAGACCCTCATTCCTGCTAACTTTGTTTTTTATAATTATTGGTGACCACTGCTCCAAGATACCTGATGCTCCTTTAAATATATCAGTGAACCAGTAACTCTCATGGCTTTGCCTATTGTCATATGTATGACATACAGACCAAACTATGAATAATGGAAATGACCTCAGGACAGAGAACTCAGATTCTCACTATTCCTCCTGAACTTGGGGCATTTTTCAAGAATAAATGCTTTTTTTAATTGGTACATACTTTTGGTCAAAGTTCAGGCCTCAGAAATGGTAATTTATATCTATGGGAGGGGAAGAGAATTTGCCAAATTATCTCACTTGACAGTAGTTATCAAGGATTAAAAAAAATCTTTAATTATAAAACTATGAAAATTAGAATTTCTAATATTGTAATTTTAGCAGAAAACCAAGACTACATATTCTTGTAAATAGATACAGATAAGTCATTTAATAATGACCATAACTTATTTATGGTTTAAAAAATGACTGACCAAATTAGGAATATAAATAATATTCTTCTCTGATATTTATTTTAAAAATCTGCAAAAAAATAGACTAATCTCTCTGACAACTTCAACCTTTCCTGAAAATCTTAGTTAATAAACAAGAATAAAAGGTTTAAAATTTTGAGGGAGGAAGAAAAAACTGTTCTTATTTCAACATAATATGATTCTCCACAAAGAAAACCCAAGGCTTATTTAAAAAAATCTTAACAATTAGTAATAGATTTTAGAATACAATTTTTCTGGATAGACAATAAATCCTTTAAACAAAAATCAATTGTGTTCCTTTATGCAATCAATGAGAATTTTTTTAAGGTAACATTTACAATAATAATGAATTATTAGTGATCTAGTAATAAAGCTTAAGATTAGAGTGTCATGGAGACACAGTGAGAACCTAAATAAAAGAATGAGTTTAGAAAGAATCCTTCCTCTAAAATATGAACAAATATTGCATGCATCCACTGTACAAGTCACTGAAGTATACCTGTTCACTAAGACAGTATGGTGTGGGTTGTTATGATACAGAAACATATAGGGTGGGTTATACTATTAATAGAAATCCACCTTAAATGTATAGGGCTAATGGGTTTAAAAGTAAATCTTGAGTGCCTCTAGGGGAAATAAATACTTGAGACATCTTTATCATTGGTTAGTGAAGCATGTCTTGATGCAAATTTATAAAGCTCAGATCACAAGGGAAATTATCCACATCATGTTGAAAAGCAATATATTAAAGCATTTTTGTAAACGCTGCAAGTTTGTGCAGAAGTAGTACGAATCAATATTCCCTTTCCTTTAACTATATTTAAAAGGAAATATGAATAAATTTGTTGATTGAAGCATTGTTTTTAGTGGCAACCATACCAGACATAAGTCGAAGGTCTCCCAAAAAATGGTAAGGTTGAATAAATTACAGCCCATATATACTGTGAATAATTAGTCATTTTTGAAAAGACATGAGATAGATGAGTCATTGACCTGGAAACATGTCTGTCATATGTTGTTAATTGGATCATTTATGATTTTTAAAATATATCTTTCCAATCTTCATAACAGAAGAGTAATTAAAGCAAAAGCTTCTGGATAGGTCATCCATAAAACTGATATTGATTATATTCATCTTTAATTCTAAATGGAAATAAAGAGAAGTGAAAAGAAATAACCAGGACAAAATTAATCAGAGACTTTGAAAATATTGAAAAGTCTAAACAGCCAACAAAAGCATAAAAGAATTCTTTACTCTTCACTCCACAGTTCTTGCTCACAAAACAATCGGTTATTTGGATGTTTTAATAATTATGTTTTAAATTTGATTTTAAATATTAACACTATATATCAAAAAATTACAGTTGTTATTTTAATGTATCTCAAAAATTCTTATCAGAAATATAACCTTCATTAATATTAGAGAATAGATTATATATTCAAAATATCTAGAGTACTTAAAATAGTTTAACTTACTTTTATTCTTCAAGTAAGTCATATAAATATATCCAAGACAAATTCTATCCTATGACTATATTTTTGACAAATTGATCTGTTTTCAAAAATAATAGAGAAAATGAGGCAGTAGTCTTTAAGAAAATGAAACTTTCTTCCAAAACAGAGTACATGTGACACTATAAAACTAAAAATGTAGCCCCAGCTTTTGCTCTGTAACTGAAAAGAGTAATTGAGAGAAAACACTACTTACAAACTAATTATATACTTTTTAAGATACCATTTTTTTAAAGCATGGGACCCATCTGGTTTAACATCTGCAAAATTCCTATAATTAAAAGGGAAAGAAATAAACATAGTCAAAGTTATTCAAGGATTTTGTTCACTTCGTTACATTTTCTGTGCCTTAAGTTTGCCTATAGCTGAGGAGTCTATAGGAATATACTAGGTCAAAATCCAGTATGTGATCCAAATTCTGAATAACAGGTTTTTATCATGTCTACAATAACTTTTGGTTTCCTCTATTGCTTATTATAAATTTGATATATAATTAACTGCCTCATTTCTCTATGACTTGATGAATCAAACATAAAATCAGACAATTCTAGGTTTCTATCTGCTGAGATATAAATATATATATATATATATATTTCAACTGATTACAAGAATCATTGATATACTGACTGACATGGAATAAATTATCACTGATAAACTATCATTTATGTACTATCCTAGGTGCTGATATATAGCAATGAAGAAATAGCATTCATGCTTAAGTAAAATTTGTTTGATTACTCCATTAAAATTTTTGCACCAAACACAGAAAGAGAAACTCAGATCCCAAGATTAACCCAATCTAAACTGGTATTGTAGTTTCTTCATTCTGTCTCAGGGAAGAGATTTTTCTTAATGTGTCATTTAGTTTAAGCCTCATAAAGAACAGGCATAGTTAGGGAAGAGTCGGGTCTTCATCCCCATTTCACTGGATCTGAAAGAATGCTTTAAACTAAATGTTTTGCTGATTCTGGCAAACTACATAGTGATCCATATGTACAGTTTTGCAGCCGGCCTAGAATTATGCATGTTTTTATGCAGTTTTTATATATGCCAGGCAAAAGCCTAGACACATTGCAAATATTCACTCATGTAGTCCATCTAAAAACTCCATATGGTAAAAACGATAATGATCAGAATTTTACATTAAAAAACCCCAGGCACAGCCGGGCACGGTGACTCGTGCCTGTAAGCTTCAGTCTATGAAGCGGCCGGGGCTAGAGAATGTGGTTCGAATCCCGCCTGGGGCGCTAGTGAGACCTAGTTCCAAAAAATAGCTGGACATGGTGGCGCGTGCCTGTAATCCCAGCTACCTGGGAAGCTGAGACTGGGGATTGCTTGAGTCTGTGGAACCCCAGGCAACACGAGCCTGCAGTTCCATGGGCAAAAATAGCGATACCTAGTCTCAAAAAAAAAAAAAAAAAAAAAAAAAAAAAAAAAAAAAAAAAAAAAAAAAAAAAAAACCTCAGGCACAGAAAGGTGAATATTTTTGTCAAGGTCATACAGCCAGTTTGTGACAGAGGCAGGAATGGGATCTAAACAGCTGGACTTCAGAGTCCAAGTTCCACTACAAATGTTGCCTGTTACACTCTTGGAGCTGTGAGTACAGGGACCTCAAGGGGACTTCACTCGAGATGTCAAAGCCATTTCTTTCATTACTCTATAGTCAAATAATTACAATATTTCAAAATATGATAAACTAGTAGAGATAAACCATATGAGTAAAACTAATTTTTGTGATTGTATTTTTGAACTGAAAGAAAAGTCCATGTGATCCATTCTTCTCTAAGCCATAGAAAGATGTGTTTAACAGTTTACTGAGTTCTACTTGGCTCTGAAAGACTGTCAGAATGCACACTATTTACTTTCTGAAGGTAGAGTAGGGACTTCTACATATCATTCATTATGCAGAAGTGACAAAACACTGCCAAAAATTGTCAGAGTCAAGTCTTTGGAGCAATGAAAATTAACTTGCAAAAGTTACAGTATTTATTCAAGAGAATCTGAGGAAACCACGTGAGAAAGAAAACTAAAAAGTTCACAGATATATGGAAATCAATGAACACACAAGGAGAACAAGAAAGTAAGAATATTGTACAATTCCATTTATATGAGGTAACTAGAATATGCAAGTTCATAAAAACAAATGTCGATTAGAGAGTTCCAGCAACTGGGGGCAAGGCAGGGGGAAGGAAGAACAGAGAATTTTTACTTTATGGTTAAAAGGTTTCTGTTTGATGGTGACAATATTGTGAAAGTAATTAGTGACACAGAATTGCTATATCTAGTTATATTTAAATGTGATAAATTTTATTTATTATAACTGTATTATAAAAGAAAAAGTATACAAAACCCCTGCCCAAGCTCTTCCAAAACTTTCCAGCATCATTCACTATAAAGTTTGAAAATGCTTCCTTCTGTCCAAAATACAGTTGCCCTTCAAAGTGACTTACATTTATTTGACCTTATTATAGGATGAAATTATAAAATATCAATCTTTTATAATCATTCTCTTACTCAAAATGTATTACAGATACTGACTTTCTCTCCCATCCAGAATCAATACAAAGTGTTTCAATTCTCCTCTAAAACATCTTGTATTTCTACCTTTTTCTTATATAAGAAAATTAGCCTAAACTTTTTCTGGTTTCACAATATATTCCAGGAGGAATGTGACAAACACTACACATATTGTGGAACCAAAAACCTGGAATTTATGAAAGTCAGTTATCTAATTCTTTTATAATGTGTATGTATATGCATGTAGCTTTGGGGGGTTTGTTTTTCACTTATAATTTTCAATTCTTGTTTTATTTTTGGGCCCAATTTGTAGTACACATTTATTCTTACTTTGGAACAGAAATAGTATCTTTAAAATCCCATTTTGTAATTTCTATTCACTCTTCTAAAGTGTCTTTTAATTTTTAATTCCATCTGGCTAAGTGCTAGCAAACTCCCTTGGTGTCTGCCATGAATTTAATGAAAATGCTCACTAATCCATCTCACAGGTCAGACTTGTCATTTCCTTCTTAGGACTCTGGGAGAAATTAATGAAAAGATTGTCGTTGAGCTCTTTGAAGACTTGCATTTTTAGAAGAGCTGTGCCAAAAATCTCCAAAGATTTGTTCAATGAATTTTCATGAACAATGAATTTATGATTTTAGTAAATTTTAAAAACATTGGCTATTCAAAGGAATGGACTCAACTGTTAGAAACCTGAAGGACAGTAGTTAAGGACAGAAAGTTCTTACTGATGCAAATGTACAGATAGAGTAGGAGTTAAAAACAAAGTTAAAATGATATAAAATGTCTGCAAATGAATTGATATACTATCACCTTTTTATATCTTAGGAATAACAATATGAAAATGAAGTAAGAGTGATAATACTCAAGATAATTTATTATACTTATTAATTGCAGTCATTGATATTAGATAATATTCATTTATTAACATACTATTATCTAATCATTTTTAGACTGTTTTCAATACACACAGTAAAAATAAAATAATCCATAATCAACAACACAGTTTCATAAATATTTTCTCATGATCCTTTTGCTTTATGTATGTATATTTTAATCATACTGAATAAATGCTATCTTTTGAAGTGTGCTAAATTTAAAATTTTTAAATTGCTTCTAGTATTTCATATTGAATCACTGAACCAAACATAAACATAAAAACAAAATTACCAGACTTCTATTCATGAAAGTATTTTATAGAGTTCAAAAATAGGTATTTTTCATTTGTTTTAAAATATTCAATTCCCTTCTTAACATAATTATATATTTTAATAACTTTCTTACATCAAAATGAATATTCATCACGCAACAATCAGGTAACAAAGCATACAAAATAAAAAAAAGTAGTTCATGATTAGTCTCACCTTGCAGATCAATGCTACTTATGATTTGGATTATAGTTTCACCTTTTCTTTTGAGATTTAGATATGCATGTATGTGTACATCTAACATATAGATATATGCTGCAGGTTGAACTTTGGGTCCTCTCAAATTCCTATCTTGAGAGCTAGTCCCTACTGGCACAGTTTAGGAGGTGGAGTCCTTTGGAGGTGATCAGTCACGAGAGTGGTACCTTCACGAATGGGATATATGCCCTTAACACCAAAAATCTCAGTTTCCTCCTATGAGGACACAATGAAATCAACTGTCTATGAACTAGGAAACAGGTACTCACCAATACTGACTGTTCACACCTTGGTCACTTTGCTGTTGGGATTCCCAACATGTGAGAAATAAGTTTTGTTGTTTCTAGATCACCTAGTCTATGGCAGTTTAGCTTTAGTGAACTAAATGACTAACATAGGTAAACAGATGAGTCAGGAGTCAGTGTGTATAGACATACAGTTAAATACATACTACTCTATAATCACATTTCCATATCAATCAACAAATAGATCTATAATATTAAGTTTAAAACAAGCTTAATGTCTCATACAGGGAATGTGGACGTGGAAAGACAATATATAAAGTGGATTGTGATAGTTCTGATATCATCTCATGACTCCACAGTTGACAGTGTGTTATGGACTAGATTTTTTGGTTAAGATCACAACTGTAAAATGACAGATAAGATTAAATTATAACAAAAATCTAAGGTTATGTGATGAGAATTAAATGAAATGACACATAAATAATATTTAGAAAGGGGACCCCATAGTAAACACTTGATAGTATTTGTTCCTTTTCATCATTATGACAATTTCCCTACCCAATTGGTATTTACTAGTCATTTATTCCCAAGTTCTCATTTCTGACAAACTGTGATGATGGTCTTCACACAATATATTTTATAATTATTTCCTCATAAGACTGAAGAAAAATTCTCTAGCTGTAAAAGAACCACATTTTTAGGACAGTCTTTTTAGGTTTCCAAGTAGTGATCTAAAAATATTTTTTAAGTCTCTCTTCCACCAAATGTATACCAGAATTGCTGCTGTACCTCTTCCACCAACACAAGCAATGCTGTTATTCTTAAATGACACTAAATTGAATACTAAGTTTGAATATGCTGCCAAATTATATCAACATTCTCTTTTTGGAAAACTGCCTTTATATTTTTATTTAATAGTAATTTTCCTATTATAATGTTTTTCCCCATTTGTATTAATAACATCTCACCATTATCATTTCTTAAAAATTTTATCTTTACTGTTTTCATTGGTTCATTGTTCTTTGTCAATTTTGTTATCTTCTAATCCAAGAAAAAACATCTTTTCTAAGAATCTAAATTTTTCTTCATTTTTTCAAAAGTAAAGAAATTAATATTAGTAAAGATTGCATTCTTAAAAGTTCTAACCCAGGTTTAAAATTGTTCTTTGTTTCCTTTTTCCTTCTTGGAATAGAGTCTTATTTTGTACTGAAATTCCCTTTGGTGACCTGATTCTCATTGGTGTGAGTGTTGTTTTTACTCTTTGCTATGTGAATTTCAATTCTGTTAACAAAGTCTGTGGTATACTTAACTATTTTAATTACCTCATTTTTGTTGCTTTCTTATAAAAAGTAATACTCCCTACAAAATTTAATTCTTTTTTAAATTATTTATATATAAATTTCACATCTTTGTAGTCCCAGGATTTCACACCCCCCCCCATCATCCCCTTCTCCCCCCTGCCTGGAGTTGTGTACTTCAGTTTGGTTGATGCCTTGTTTTGACTTTTACTCATGTTTTTTTTTTTAATTTTTTTACTATATCCCATATATTAGTGAAACCATTTCATTTCTGTCTTTTTCTTTTTTGACTTTTTTCCGCTAATACGATTTCTTCTAAGTATATCCATGTTACCATAAAATCATCAAATTTGTCATTTTTAACTGATGAGTAATATTCCATTGTGTATATATGCCACAACTTTTTCATCCACTCATCTGTTTTGGGGACATTTAGGTTGCTTCCAAGTCCTTGCAATTGTAAAGAGTGCTGCAGTAAACATTCAAGCATTGAGGTCTCCTTTGGGTAGATTCCCAAGACAGTAATTGCTGAGTCAAATGGTAGTTACATTTTTATTAATTTGAGGGTCCTCCAACAGCTTTCCATGGAGGTTGGACCAGTTTACATTCCCACTAGCAGTGTTAGAGTGTCCCCTTCTCTCCACATCCTCGCCAGCACTTGTTGTTACCTGTTTTATGGATGTTTGCCATTCTTACTGGTGTAAGGTGGTATCTCATTGTGGTTTTGATTTGCATTTCCCTTATTGCTGGTGATGTTGAGCAATTTTTCATGTGCCTGTTGGCCATTTGTATTTCCTTTTTGGAGAAGTGTCTTTTAGGTTCTTCTCCCCATTTTTTGATTGGGCTCCTTGTTTTACTTTTAATTGTGTGAGTTCCTGTGAATCTTCATTATTAAACCCTTATCACTCTTGTGGAGGGCAAAAATTTTTTCCCATTCGGTTGGGCTTCTTTTTGTTTTTTCTGTTGTCTCTTTTGCTCTACAGAAGACTTTTAGTTTGATGTAGTCCCATATGTTTATGTTTTCTTTCATTTTTGCCATCTGTAGATGTGTCCAGAAAGGGATTTCTGAATCTAATTCATGGAAGGTTTTGCCCAAGTTTTTTTCTATGTATATTATGGTTTCAGGTATGACATCAAAGTATTTTATCCATTTTGAATTGATTTTTGTACATGGTGTGAGGGAATTGTCTTGGTCCATTTTTTTGCATGTCTTAGTCCAATTTTCCCAGCACCATTTATTGAAGAGGATATCTTTGTTCCAATATAATTTTAATTCCTTTGTCAAAGATTAGTTGGCTATATATGTGTGGTTTTATTTTCAGGCATTCAGTTCTGTGGTTTTATTTTCAGGCATTCAGTTCTGTTCCATTAGTCTGATTGTCTGGTTTTGTACCAGTACCATGCTGTTTTAATTATTATAGCTTTGTAGTATACTTTGAAGTTTGGAATTGCAATATCTCCATTCTCTTTTTTTTCTGGTCAGAAGGCTTTTTGATATTCAAGAACTTTTGTTATTCCATATGAATTTCAGTAATTTTTGCTCTATCTCTTTAAAGAATGTCATTAGGATTTTATAGGGATTGCATAGAATTTGCAGATTGCTTTTGGTAGGATGGCTATTTTGATGATGTTAATTCTTCCAGTCTATGAGCAGGGAATATCTTTGCATTTCCTTATGTCTTCTTCTATCTCTTTCAGTAGTTTTTTAAAGGTTTTTTTGTATAGTTCTTTCATGTGTTTTGTTATGTTTATTCCCAGGTATTTAATTTTTTTTTTTGGTGCAATGCTAAATGAGATGTTTTTTCTGATTTCTTCTTCTTCTATTTGACGTTTTGCATATAGGAAAGTTACTAACTTCTATATGTTGATTTTGTATCCAGCTACCTTACTGAACTGGTTTATTATTTCCAATAGTTTTCTGTGGGTTTTTGGGGGTTATCTATATAAAGAATCATGTCATCAGCATAAATTGATAGCTTCAGTTCCTCTTTTCCTATTTGTATCCTTTTTATGTCTTTCTCTTGTCTTATTGCCCTAGCTAGAACTTCTTTAACAATGTTAAAGAGCAATGGGGAGAGTGAGCATCCTTGCCGGGCTTCAGATCTTAATTGGAATGATTTTAGTTTTTCCCCATTTAGGATGATGTTTTCTGTAGGTTTCTTGTAGAAACCAATTTATTGAGAACTTTTATCATGAATGGATGCTGGACTGTCAAATGCTTTCTCTGCATCTATTGATATGATCTTGTGGTTTTTGTTTTTCTCTTTGTTGATGTGGTATATTATGTTAATTGATTTCCAGGTGTTAAGCCATCGTTGTGCCCCTGGGATAAATCCCACCTGGTCATGGTGAATAATGCTTTTTATGCATCATTGGATTTGATTTGGCAGGATTTTGTTTAAAATGTTTACACCCATATCCATTAAGGAAATTGGTCTATAGTTTTCTTTCTTGGTGCTGTCCTTATTTGCTTTTGGTACGAGTCTGATGTTTGCTTCATAGAGTGTGTTTGGCAGTTTTCCTTCTTTCTTGACATTTTAGAAAAGTTTTAGTAGTGCAGGCATTATTTCATCTTTGAATGTCTGGTAGAATTCATTTGTAAAGCCATCAGATCCTGGGCTCTTGTTTTTAGGCAGAGTTTTCATGACTGCTTCAATTTTGCTACTTGTGATTGGTTTATTTAAGTTCTCTATATCTTCTTTGCTCAATTTTGGGTAGTTATGTCTTTCTAAGAATCTGTCCATTTCATCCAGGTTGTTGTATTTATTTCCATATAGTTGTTCAAAGTAATCTCTTATTACCCTTTGGATTTCTGTTGTATCTGTTGTAATTTCTTCTCCTTCATTTGTGATCCTGTTTATTTGAATTTTCTCTCTTCTTTGTGAGCTTTGCAAGGGGGTTATCAATTTATTTATTTTTCAAAGAACCAGCTATTGGTTTTGTTGATCTTCTGGATAGTCTTTTTGGTTTCTAGGTTATTTATTTCTTCTTTTATTTTTGTTATTTCTTGTCTTCTGATGGGTTTTGGTTTTTGTTGCTCTTTTTCTAAATTTTTGAGTTGGTAGATTCAGTTATTTCTTTGGCTAGTTTCTTGGTTTTGACATGGGCGTGTATTGCCATAAACCTTCTTCTTAGATATGCTTTTGCTGTGTCCCACACATTTTGGGATGTTGTACTTCTTTCAAAATGTAATTCTTATTTCAAAAAATATACCAAATTATTTTTTGATGTTTGCCTTCTGCAGAGGATTAGTTCAAAGGAATTATTTTCTTCTGAATTTTGATTTATTTGATTTAAAAAACATAAATGTTCTTGGGCATCAAAGAAGGAACTGGCAAAAATAAATGAATGATGGCATTAATTTTTAAGGACTTTGTACAGTCCAGTACATACACTAATTTTTATTACCTGTAACTCTACAAGGTAAACATTATTACTATCACTTCATAGATAAGCAAATTGTGTCTTAGATTAAGTAACTCATTATTATCTATAAATCTATCAAGATAAAGTTGTGATATAAATTTTATCTAATGTCAAATAACTCACTTGTTCCCACTCAGCACTATCATAATAATACTTTGTCACATTAAATCTAAAGAAGTTAATATTGGAAGATACTTAGAGGCCAACACAGAAATTATTATCTATGAAAAGATTTGATCATATGTGAGCAACACTGATAATGAATCAAAATGTGCTTTTTTAAATAATAAAGATCATGGAAAGTAAATGTGAATGGTAAAGCTATTTCACCTAGTCTGATGGCAGATATTAGAACATAAGAACAAGTATGATATATTTAGGAATACAGAAAGAACTAGTCTTGCTACAGCATGTTGTTTATTTTGGGGAAAAAATCTATAAAAGTTCATAGTATTTATAAAGTGGTAACTGAAGCTTCTAGAATCACACCTCTAAGTCCAGAATGTCTAAGATATTTTGAATGTCTAAAATTCCAAAGTGTATTCTGTAGAACATCTACATCAATACATTTTCAATGAAAAATTAGTATTAAAAAATTTAAAAATGAATTGCATAAACAAAGAATCAAGTTGTATAAATCAACTTGTGCCTGCATTGAGCACAAAGACACCAGAATGAATATTGCTACATTTCCTATTTTTCCTTTTTAGAAAAATCACATCCTGGCAGGAGCAACTCATGCACAAATCATTACAGCATTTGTAGCACTGAGTACATGCACAAATTGGTTCATAAACAGTAGCACATATGCAAATAATTATTATATATTGAGGAACATCCTATTATGTAGTCACAGACCCTGAGTTATAGCTACAGGACGCACATGAGGAAAGGTTAATCCTGTTTGAAGGACTATGAAAGTCTCCCAGAGGTATTAATTTGTGATAATAGTCTATGAAATTAACATGATTCTGTCATCTAGGAAGAAAGGGGGGAGGCAAACACATGTTTAAGTTTTACATTATTTCCCAGCCTTCAATTCTAAGATCTTACATGTGTTACATATGTTGAAGTTTTCAACTCTAAGACAAATTTAGAGAACAGGTTTTGTGCTTAGAAAGCAGAGAGCAACATTGGGTCTTATTAGTTAGGGTGGAATGTTAGGGCTACTCATTATATTTCAGACCATGGGGCTTATATGAGAATGGAAAATAATTTGATCCACAGTAAATTGTGGTCAATTTAGGATTATACTGCTCTCAGCATTTTCAGAGAATGCTTCCAAATAATGAAAATTTATATTTAAAATAAAGCAATATTTATGGAAATTGTCCTGCTTGCTCACCTCCCCATTTAAAATTAGATGGAACAGGAGATTGCCCATAATTCTCTACAAGGTGATTTAGAATCTTTAAAAACACAACTAATTTCCCTGTCTTATTCAACAGAAGTCTGGAACTGCTATGAGGTTCGGGATATGGTTGGAAGTCGTCATAGACCAACAGAGTGATAGGAAAGCTCATGGCAAATTTTGAAGTAAATACAAACCAAATTTTATATATTCTCTGCCTTTCTTTTAAGTTTTCTTTACCTAATCTTGATCCTTCTACAGAATTTATCCTTGTCTTCTTCATTAAAAAATAAATAAATATATTACTTGCTATCAGGTTGGGAATAATTCAACCTCACTAAATTTGAATACTTATATTTAAGACTATCTCTTTATGGAACTGAATTCTAATTCAGAAAAACTCTGCAAGTTAAAGGAGATATTCACTGATAGTGTGATCTGCAGTCAATAGCTGAAATAGGTATTTTGAGGTATAAAAATAGTACTCATCACTTTTTGTATTATAATTTCACAAAATGCATTTAATTAGATCATAATACTGACTTAGGATAATTTGGTAATGTGTTCCCCACCAGACCCCTGTCCTAAATGGCTGCATTTAGTAGACAAGTAATGAACTTGGATTTATTATTAGATAGACTTTAAATAACATCCAACAGTCTTCAAAATATAACTCTTACACTTAAGGTCATAATCTCAATACAATGTTGCAACTAGTACTATATTATCATTTGGCAATATTATATAATTTTTCACATCGTCTCTCACCAGAGTATATCATCCTAGAGGGTATTAAGTCTTTTTCTAAAATTTTTCCATGTTTACTAAGGCATAATTGGCATAAACACTGTGTAAGTTTAATGTATACCACATGAGGATTTGATATTTATGTATTTCAAAATAACTACTATTATAGTATTAGTGCCTTTATCCTGTCATATAGTTAGCATTTATTTTTTGTGATGAGAACATTTAAAACTTACTCTCAGCAATTTTAAACTGTAAATACAGTGTTATTAGCATTAATCCCATGCTGATTTTCAAAATTTAATGGGAAGTTGGTGATCTTTGACAATTATCTCTCATTTCCTATTTCTACTAAGCATCACTCCTAACCTCTACCTATTTCTGAGTCCAACTTTACTAGATTACACATATTAGTGATATCACATTGTTTTAATCTTTTATCTGATTTGTTTCACTTAGTATAATGCCCCCAAGCTTCATCAAAATTATCACAAATGACAAGATTTCCATTATTCTCATGATTGAATAATATTCCATTGTATTTGAATACTGCCTCTTTATCCATTCATTCACTGACAGACATTCGGGTTGTTTCCCTATCTTAGCTATTCAAAATAATGTTTGTACAAATTTGTTTCAGTTTGGATCATGCGAGAACAGGAGAAAGAAGTCAGATGCACATGATTCATTAAGGAATCCCACTTAAAGAAAGAATGTGAAAGAAGTAAGTTACTGTAGAAAAAAGGGCTAAGTAAGGATGAACACTCAAAATTACTCATTATACTTTAAATGGAATTATGCTAAGCAAAATAAGGAGAAAGACAAATACCAGAATCTTTCACTCATTTGGGAAATAGAAAATAAACATTCAAACAACACCAAATTATAAGAAACTAGAAATCTGACTATAAAACTGAGACTACTAGAGGGGAAGGAGGAGTGGTGATAAAAAGGGTGATGGGGGCACAATGAACTTGGTAACTTATGAGTGTCTTGGTAGTGTGTACAGAATTACATTTTAAGAGGTGGGACCCTATATTTCTGAATCATGTAGTACTGTAATCGAATATCACATTAAAAATGCAAATAAAGAAGCAAATAAATTATCATACTACATCTATGAACCAGGTTCTATACTGTCTACTGGAGAGACTTCTATACTGGAGAGACAATGGTAAGTTCTTGACTTTAATTATTTTAGGTGAATATCCAGTATAAAGTAGTAAGATGGTAAGATGAAAGGAAACACCTATAAAATAAGGAGGAGTATAATGTCTATAAAATAGATATGTAGATTTTATGAAACTACAAATGAAATATAAATCTCATCTCAAAGTAATTGGAAAGGTTTCAGGGGAGAAATAGCACTTGCATCTTTATGGAATCTTTTGATTCTAAGGGGAAAATATTCCAAATGTCATGAAAGTAGAATACTTCTGGATTGGAGAGAGAGAAGAGGTCAGTTGGCTGATGCATAACACACACTACACTGTTTATATTTCATAGTAGAATAATAATAAACTGGTTAAACTAATGGTCAGTCTAAATGTGGAGAATGTTGAGTGCTAAGCAGAGAGGTTTGGTTTAACTCATAGATAATGGGAAGTCACTGAAGATTTTCTTGTCATGGAAATAAAGTTAACAAGGAAAAGTTTTAATTTTAATTTAGCAAAACTGTCAAAAGACAGTTTAGACTGGAGAAGAATTAGAGGTAGAAAATAGTGAAAAGGCAACCTTGAGTCTTTTTCATGCAATGCTACATTAAATATTTTTCAAATGAATATATTTTTATTGTAGCACTATTATTTTACACCCTTACTCATTTTTTCACAATAAATAATTTCAATCCTCAAGAATGGTCACCACAGTTCTCCCACCACTAAAACACCTATAGTGCTCCACCATAGTCATGGTTGTGTTGACTACCCTTTTTCCCTCTCCAGTCCCTTTCCTCCCCCCTCCTCACCCTCTTCCAGATGCTTCAGATGTATGATAAGCTTTTAAGTTTTGTTTTAAAGTTCCTCTTTGTCTGATCCTATATTTCGTTTCTCTGAATTCCACATGTAAATAAAACTATACAGTATTTATTTTTCTCCTTCTGGTTTATTTCACTTAAGATAATCCCTTCCAACTCTACCCAGGTTGCCATAAATGACATGAATTTGTCTTTTTCAATTGCTAAAAAATATTCCATTGTGGATATATGTATATATCCATAGCCACAATGGAATATATACATATAATATCTTCTTGATCCACTCATCTGTCCTGGGAAATTTAAGTCATTTTTTATATCTTGGTTATTGTAAATAATGTTGTTGTAAATAAGGAAGTGCATGCTCCCTCTAAATTAATGTACCTGTATTCCTTGTGTGGATGCTTAGGAATCAAATTATCAAATTGCTGGATCATATGGCATATCCATTTTTAGTTTTATACAGAAACTCTACATTCTCTCCACAGGAGTGAACCTGTCTACATTCTCACGAACATGTGCAAGAAGGATCCCCCCTTTTTTTCACATTCTCAGTAGTGCTTATAATTTCTGGTTTGGGTGGTTATATTCACCTTAATTTTATTTTTATTTTTATATGAGTCATTCTTACAGATGTGAGGTGGTATCTTATTGTGGCTCAGATTTGCATTTCCTTGATGATAAACATTTTTTTTTCATATGCCTGTTGGCCATCTGCATGTTTTCTTTGGAGAAGTGTCTATTTAGCTCTTCTGACCACTTTTTGATTTAGTTGTTTGTTTTCTTCTTGTTGATTTGTTTGAGTTTTTGGTATATCTTTGATATCAGTTCTTTGTCAAACGTATGGTGTGCATATTTTTCTTCCCATGTAATAGGATATTTACTAGCTTTGGTTACTATATTTTTGCTGTACAGTATCTAAAAAAGCAAATTTTCTAAATACCATATTTTCAAATAATATGTATATTTCCTGTGTTGAAGCAGAAAATGATACTATCAAAATTTTGAAGTATTTTGACCCTGAATATATAATGTTGACAAAGAGATTTTCTATTATTTTATTTTTGATGTTAAAATATCCTCTGATAACTTCTTTGTTTATATTATTATCTTGACTAGATATATTAAAATTCTCAAATTAAATGCAGAGTTCTTGGAGTCTATCATGGCAAGATGCTGCAAGAATGAATCCAAGGAAATATAATCCACAATTCTCAAATAGACCTACATTTCTAAATTTAATTTCAGTTCCCAGACTTGGATCAAATCTTCAGTTTTATTACTAACATCATTCCTCTTCATTAATAAAAACAATCCTCTTTTGACAAGTACAATGAAAATTATAAGACATTGTTAAAGGAAATAGAAGAGGATATATAAAGAATGGAAAATACTCCCTGTTTGTAAATTGGAAGAGTTAGCATTTTAAAACTGACCATCTTACACAAAGAAATAGAGAGAGTCGATCCAATCCTGTTCAAAAAAAATAGGGCAAACATTACTGAAATTTATCTTGAATCAGAAAAGTACTGATTATCCAAAACAAGCCTGACATACATTCTGCCCCCTCGAAACAAGTGTTTTCATACTCCTAAACTTAGGACTATAACACAAAATTGTTGTAATCCAAACAAGAAGGCACTGGAACAAAAAAATAGAAATACAGAACAATGGAATAAAATTGAAAGCCTACAAATAAACACACACTTAAACAGAAAGCTAATCTATACAAAGGAGTCAAGAATATTCACTGAAAAAAAGTTTCTTTAAGAAACTACAAAGAATTCATTCAACTCATCAAATTGAAACAAAAAATTAAATATCTAAAAATTTGATACTAATAGTTTGATCTATTGAACAGATTAAAAAGTCTACTGGATTTGATTATTTGTATATGATAAAGATTGGTAGAGGTATTCCAGGTAATCTGGAAGCCAAGAGTGAAAAATAATAAAATCAAAATGATATCATAACTTTTTTTTTTAAGTATAGGTCAAAATCTCCCCTATCTCTCCCTATCAGGAGAGCCAGTGATGACACAAATAAAACTGCAGTTTCAACTCTTTGTTCCATTTGCACAGAGTGAATATTGACGTGATGTTTCCATATCTGTAACACAGAAGTTTAGGCTCTGCTTCAAAAATTTGTTGAGAGCATCAAATAAGATAATATGACAGCTTAAATGAACTTACAGTTACAACATGGAAAAGAATAAAAAATAATGAAATAAATGCAGGTCAAGGTTCTGAACTGAATAAGTATCACATTAATATAAGAAAGAGCAAGGTGGATTCTTCTACACATGTTATTTTATAAAATTTTAAAAATCATGAGATTTTAGATATTTCCAGATAACATTCTTTAATATCACACCAATCATCTATTTTATACTAAAATTTAATAAGTTCTAGTAGGTAATGCTTATGGAAAGTCTATATCACCATATATTATCACATAGTTCAGAATACATATTGTTTTCCAAAGGAAATAATACATTTGTTTTCCCATAAATTAATCTTATGTCAGTTACGAACTGGTTTGAAGTCACCTTTAACAAACTGATTCAACTATTTCTTTCTCTGGAAAACATACTACAGATCATTTTAGAATTAATACCCTTCTTTGTTATAATAGTATGTTATATCACATAATATAGTTATGTTACTTTATACTTTGCTTATATTTCTAAAATTTTCACTAGTTCAAATGTTTTTTAAGGACATTTTTCTTTTTTGTTTTCTTTTCCAGTCACTTGATTTTTTAATGCTAGGAAACATATACACACTAAAAGTATCTCACCAATTTGACAGTGTTGTCAAATGTATATTTTAACAACATATGGCATTTTGAAACTTCTACCAACCGATCCGGGAAATTTATTTTCTCAGAATCATCTGTTAAGCTTTTAGCAAAAAGAAGCCACAGATTCAGCAAATGAAGTGACCATTAATAACAATGAGTCTGAAGTAATCTCCCTAAATGTGGAATTGTACTTGATTTGACTTTGTAACCCTCAACATAGCATATTTCACATACTTAGTGAAGATTTACTAAATAGATGTTAAATGCTACAGTGCAAGATAATTGCAGAAGTAAAGAATAATTGACATTAAAAGCAAATAAAGGGATCCTTGTCAGTGAAAACAATGTAGAACACAGGGAGGTTAATTTATATTACTTATTCCAGCTGAGTTGTATTTCTGGTGCTCTTGTCTCTCCCAAGTTGCTGGCTACCTGATTGAAGGAACTCATGAAGATTTATGAAAACACACCTAACCCCTCAATCTTTCACTTTTAACAACATCAGGGTGTTTGGTTTTGGTTTTTTTATTTAGCAGTTTTTAATGACATTGTATGCAAGACTACTTTATTCCTGCATCTTCTCAATTGTTTCTTCCTTGTATTTGCCCTTACCTTTCCTACTTGAGATTTGACCTTGTGTTCTAGGATCTTTTTGCGGTCTTTGTCCAGTTTTAGTCTAGTTATAACCACCTTGCTGGGGTGAATGCCCACATGAACGGTGGTACATTTGCCTACTCCCGCTGCACTCGTTCAATGTAGGTGATATATTTCTTTCTGTAAACCTGGACTACTTTGCAATCTGCTGCCCGTTAGTGTCTCCGAACAACCTGAACTTCATCATCTTTCCGAATGGGCATAGATCGTACATTGTAGTTCTGCCTCAGTTCTTTGGAAAGAGGGGAAGACATGATCTTCCTACGAATGTGGGAAGGTGCATTGAAATGCCTTTTACAATTCTTGGCCTCGTCAGAAGTCACGAAGCGATTGAACTTCATTTTGGCCGCCGGTGCTTCAGCGATGGTCACACAACATCACAGTTTATATGTAAATCCATTATGTCTACCATAAGAATACAAATGTAGGTGTCACATTATAATATGTTGGCAATATTACAAAATACATAGAATCCAAATTTCAATGGAATTGTGGAGATTTAGAGCAATATTTCATATAAAACATCTTTGTGTTGATGGACATAGATCAATAACTGACATAAAATCTTACCAGAAATATCAACATTTTTCTTCATTATTTTTCAGGATTAACAATAGTATATCTGGGAATTACCAATCATATATACGTGATATCTACAATCCAGTAACATAAAAGGCATTCTATGGAACAATCATGAATAATTGTACAACTTCTGGTACTTAACTGTACCAGATGGCTTAACTATAGAGAGTTACAAATGAATGGGATTATATTGCTCAGACATCTGGAAAACTTCTAGCAACATATGGATCCCAAGACTAGCACTCTCAGTATTTTTTAATGGCAAAATCATTTACATTTGCGAAACTAAAATTTTGATATGTCAGAATTTTACAATATCCATTCTTGTTCAGATTTTCTTTAGTTTTCCTATAATCAATTTATTGAAAACATTTATGTGCAATGACTGATTAGCAATTTATTATGGCATTTTTGTAGCACTATGAGAATTTAAAAAGTGAAACAAAAGAGAATCAAGTATATCTTAGCCTTATTATGAAAATAGGCAGTGTTCTTAATAGTTGCTTTGTTTATTTTTAAATAAAACAGTGTGCTCTACCCAAATTCTTAGCTGCTGACAATATGGTTCATATTTGACTCATTATAGTTAAGTTTCCACATTGATTGCTTAACACAGATGTTTGGCAAATGCATCGATCTGATGCTGTTTTCTTCTGATTCCATTCAGTTTGTCTGACTCTTTTTGAGTCCCAGAATTCATATAACTGAGGAACAATAGGAGGGAGGGTCATATTTCTAATAGTCTTATGATGAATCAACAAATTATTGTAATCAACTTTATCCCCAAATAGGTAAGATTGTTTTAATAATTACTACAAAAATTCAGTGAGATTAAGGGTAAGCTTGAAGTAAGGGTGACAATGAGTGCTCAATGAAGAGAATATCTTAGCAATTTCCCAATAGATACATATTTTATCTTGAAATAATTGCATAAACAGAATTTTAACATTTTCTATATATTTCAAATGAAGATTGAAAACAAATATAAAAATATTGAAAGAAAAAGGGAAATAAAGAAAGAAAGATGAGGAAAAGAAAGAAAGAAGAGAAAGAGGATACAAAAGAGACTGAGGAGAAGAAAAAGGGTGGAGGCAAGGAGAGAGGAAAGAGAATAAAGGAAGGAAGATATGGAAAAGGAAAAAGTTAATAAGATTTAAGAAGTTACTTAGGTCTAAATTCTATTTTTTCAGAGAACATCAAGTGGATTACTCCATATTGAGTTGGATCCAATAACATTACTTAATTTACTTAAAACTTAATGAATTATTTGTAAATTCTTTGCATTTCCTAAATATCCAATCATAAATCTCTTTAAGTATATAATAGTAGTGTTAAATTATTTATGGAAATTATTATCCAGTGCATTTTTAAATATGAGTTTTCTTCAACTTTCTCTTCTTATATGTTCTTGTGATAAAGCAGGTCAGGCCTATGATGAATTGAATACAATATCATCAAGAATAAATGAAATTTTAGAAAAATTTATAATATAAGATGTTGGGTACAGGCATAGAATATTGATAGAGAACGGTTCTAAGGGAAAAAGAATAAAATGAGAAGAGCAAAAATGAAAGCAAGAGAACTTTGCTAAATGAGTAAAACTTCTTCCTCAAGGAGAGAAATAAAGGAAGAGAAGAAGGGTTACAGTATGAAGAGTTTGTTAAAAGATGGTGAGGAATTTCTTGTTGCCAGAACATGGAGTCAGATGGAGAGAAAAAGGATGAGAGTGAGGAATCTGAAGGTTTGAGAATAGTAAGAGAGATTTGAAATAAATGCAGTAACATAAAGGATAAATAGTTAAACTGGCTTTAATTACTATTTAAGTGAATTAAGAGTTTAACTTAGGCTTCATAACATGGACTGAAACTCACGGGTGCTTCTGTTGACTTCAGTACTGGGCTGTTAACTTCAGTACTGGGCTGATGTCTGAGAAAGCACAAAGTTGACAACAGATAATCCGGGCTTAGTACTTGGTAATACTGAGGAAATAAGAATCCTGTAATCTTACTGAAAATCAAACTGACTTATAATCATTATTCACTAATATTTATTGTATAAATTTTACATTCAAAATCAATTGAAATGCCAATGGTAGTTGGGCAATGAGCAAGATAAAATCAATCTGAGAAATAAGACATCAAGAGAGTATTGACTAATAAAGGTGTTGAAAAGTGAAGATCTTTTGGTCTTAAATTGATATTTTATATGTGAAATATTTTCAAATGGTAATACATACATTGTTTTAACCAAGCTGTAGGATGACAGAAATATAGAGGAGATAGATGAGCTGATTATTACATCAAGAACCTATGAAGTCAGTTTTTTGCTTTGTTTTTAAAACTCAAAGGGAATAAATTTTATTCCATAAGCACAAATATTTTGGAAAAAAAAACTACCTTGATAGTCCATTATAAATATTGGCTTATACTTAGAAAAATCTGACAGCATTGTTTAAAATTGACATAGCAAATGTCATAGCTGTGGTATAATTTCAAGTATAAATTTTGAGCATTCAACGATGTAATATATATATATGCAATCAATTTAAATATATATGTATATATAACTTTGAGCATCACAGGTATAATGCACATATTATTTTTCATCTAGAATACTAGTTTCTCTTTCAGTTGTTTTATAAATGCAAATTATTCAAAGACTGTATTTTTCTTAATTTAGGATAAAGTTCTTATCAACCCTTTAAAAGAATATACATATTTTTCTTAACTACAAGTCGCAAAACAATTTAAATGGCACCTTCTGAATATCAGTCTAGTTCTAGTGAACCAATAAATAGCTTTTTTAACTACTGATTTTCAGTTCATCAACTTCAGTCTTTGGTTTGTTTGTTTTTTTAACTTTCCTTTCCCTGGCAGCAGTTTCCAGGTTATTCAATGGAATCTTGAAGATTGAATACTGCCAAACACATTTTTGCATATTATATCTTAAATTCTAGCATAGTCATTACATGAGTACTTGTTAATAGTTGTAGACTTGACCAACTATGCTTTGAAGTTTGTTTCACTTACATGACTACATGAATCTACATAAGTGGAAAATGCCATCTATTATTCATTCATGAATTAAGACTCACTGTAGTGATCCTAGAGAATATGTACTTTACTGGAATTACAATAACTGAAAAAGAATAATCCCAAATAAGAGAAAAACAAATATTTACATTTTAAAGTTAAATCTGATAAATATATGAAAGGATTTTCAGCAATTTTATTTATAATCATCAAAAACTGGAAACAATCCAAAAGTTTTTCAACTAGTCAAAAATGAGCTAATAAATAAACAAACAAGCTGTGGAACAAGTACAGAATGGGGTCACTTTCAGAAACAAAAAAGGAACAAATTAGTGATTTATACAACTTGAATGAATGCATAATATAATATGCTAAATTAAAGAAGCAAGATTTGTACTAGCTGGCCATAGATCTGAGGCATCCAGCTGGGTGAAGGAGCAGAGGGGTCAAAATAGGGGAAGGAAGAGCACAAAGAACAGTTAATGTGAGTCACAGGTGCTATGGTGGAGGGAGAACTATGGGACCAACACTTGAGGGAAGATCAAAATGAATAAGGTAAGAACATTAATTACTTTAAAAATAAAGATGCAAGATTTATTAGCTTATCCATTGTAGGTTCCTCTCTATATGAGTTTATACAAAAGGTAAGACAGAGACAAAAAATGTATATAGGATGTTAAGATTGGGTATATGCGGGAGAGAAATATTTGATTAATGAACACAGGATACCATTTCACTGGTGACCCAACAATAGATATTTGTCAAAATTCACAAAATTGTGATCTAACGTTAGTGAATTTTAACTTATATGAATTTTACTTTGTTGAGCATAACTAAAAACTGAAAATGTTTATGTTATAACCATGCACTCACTTCTGGCTCTGATGCTCTAATAACAGTGCAAACCACATTTAGCTTTATGCTAAAAATATGTTGCTGTGATCTAATCAAGAGGCTAGCATAACAACAAACTGAGGGGTATTCTACAAAACAACTGGTTGATATTCCTTGAAAATATTGAGTATCAAATCAAAGAAACATTCAAAAACTGTTACAGATTTGAGAAGACTATGCAGATTTGACAACAAATGAATTTAATGGGCAAGACTGAAGGATGACAAAATAATTTTAAAATCTCATACTAATGTTAATCCCCTTCTTAGATCAATTTAGTGTGGTTATCTATGATGTTTCTATAAGACAATTCTGGGTGAAGGAGTCAGCAACTATGCATATCATTTTCAGCTATTTCTAAATCTAGAATTATTTTAAATTAAGAAAAAATTAAAAACTTAACTGGTCTAGAGGTCTTGCTTTCTTGGTAGAATTTGTGGCAGCTTTCTTGCTGGTAATAAAAGATTTGTAAAAAGTTGTAAATATTTTAAAATCATAGTTTTGAACTGGTATCAAGTCAAAATGGGTGCAAAAGGCCTCCAACCAACAGGCCCCATTAAAAATGAGGCTTCAACCACCCAGGTTTATACCACCTGTGCACAGCAGCTACGATCAAATGCGGCTTAACAACAGGGCTTTATTTACAAGGGATTTAATAGGGAAAATAAAAAGTTCTTAAAACCACAAGTTATCTTACCCCAATCACCATTTTGTCCAGAAGTCCCAAGTCACATGTCCAAGATGGTGCAAATGATACAGGGTAGGAGTGCACTTAAAAATTGTATGGGTGCCAGAATGCCCTGGTGGGTGCAGTCAAAAAGTCCCGTGAGAGAAAATGGGAAGCAGGAAGAGAGGGCATATGAAAAGGGAGGAGCATGGAAAGAGAAAAAAACAAGGAAGAGACGAGAATGGCAGACTGAGAGAACAGGCCCACACAGCCTGGCCAGGGGAAGCCCCCTGGAAGAGTGAGCTAGCTGGTGGTGGCAAGGAGCCATGGTGGTAGAGTGCCTGGCAGAGAAGTAGCAGGTGTGGAGTCAGATGCCAGAATGGCAGGTCAGGGGTTACCAAGGGCTGCTGAGGGCAAACCTGATGAGTGTGACTAGACATCGCCCAAGGTAGTCCTGATGAAGGAAGTGTGTGGAGCCGCAACAAGGCTGCATATTTGGAAAGTTGATTTGGGATAAGCATTTTGTTGAAGCAGTTTGAAGAGCCTTGGAGAAGCCGGACAGCGTGGAATGCTGGAGAAGAAGCAAAGAGCAGATGCTGGAGAAAGACTGGACTTTGCAGAAGTGCCTACCACTCAGGTTTGGAGAGCAAAAGGACACCATCATTGGACATGTGTTTGGGACTTTCAGACTAAATAGAGATTAGGGTAATTGTGGCTTTGAGGACTGTTCATTTTCCCTGTTGGGTTTCTTTGTAAATGAAACCTGTTGTTAAATTGCATTTTGTCTGGCAATTGCTATCCACTGGTGGTTCAAACCTGAGGGAACCTGACCTGCAGAAGCTGCATTTTAAAAGTGGCCTGTTGGTTAGAGGTTTCTGCCCCTTTTGACCCAATTTCACCCCTTTGCCCCTCTAAACCTGAGAGGTAGGTACTCTGCCAAGTCCAGTCTTTCTCCAGCATCTTCTCTTCTTTTCCACTGTTCTGAGCTGCTCCGCTTCTCCAAGGCTCTTTTCAAACTTCATCCACAAATGCTGATGTACAAATCAGCTTTCCAAATCCCTGGCTATCTCCAGGTACCAGCTCACTATTGTCACATTGCTGTGGTGTCACACTGTCCACACTGGCCACTCTTTTACTGATCACCATGGCTCTTTGCTAGCACCAGTTCACTCTTCCAAGGGGCTTCTGCCCAGACTGGTCACTCAGGCTACTCTTTACTCACCTGTCATTCTCATGTCACTCCTCTCCCCAAAAATCTTTCTAGTCTCTGCTCCATTCCTCTTTATCTCTCTCTTTTTTTTTCCTAAAAGTCAAAGGTTCCAGTTTCCCTCTACACACTCTCTAAGTGATACCTTTTCTCTTCCCCACCTAGGATTTGCAACAAAGTAAAAGAAGTACTCTACCTGTTTAGACCTCTTTTGCCTCTGTATTTTTCAGACACAGCTAATGGCATCACTGTCTAAATTTCAATACTGCTCATATTGGGGTACTGGCTTCATAACCACCAGAGAGCTAGAGAATCAAACAAACAAACAAACATACACAACAACCTTAGATAACACTTCTCTACCTGGACAGAGAACTGCTTATTTACTTACTTCTGTGCAAATTGCAATGTCTAGGTGAAGCTGGGTCCCCAATATGGGTGGTATTGAAGCCGGGACACCAATACGGGCAATATTAAAATTTAGACACTGATGCCATTACTGTCTGAAAAACACAGAGGTGAAAGAGGCCTAAACAGGATAAGGGTACTTTTACTTTGCTGCAAATCCCTGGTGGAGACTAAAGAAAATGTATCACCTAGAGTGTGTATAGAGGGAAACTGGAGCCTTTGGCTTTTAGGGGAAAAAAAGAGAGATAAAATGAAAAGAGCAGAAACTGGAGAGGGACTTTTGGAGAGACAGACTTTATGGGAGAGGAGAGACATGAGAATGGTGAACTGTGACCCAGGTAGGGCAGAAGCCCCCTGGAAGAGCTGGTGGTGGCAAGGAACCATGGTGACTGGCAGAAGAGTAGCCAGTGTGGAGAGTTTGGCATCGCCGCAAGGTGGCATGGTGAGCTGGTACCTGGAGATGGCCAGGGGTTTGGAAAGCTGACTTGGGGTCAGTATTTTGTGGAAGGAGTTTGAAGAGCCTTGGAGAAGTGGAGCAGTAGAGCATGCTAGAGAGAGAAGAAGCAAAGAGAAGATGCTGGAGAAAGACTAGACTTTGCAGTTTCTGTCTCAGGTTTAGAGGGGCAAAGGGCACCTTCATGGACATGTGTCTTTGGGACCTTTGGGACTGAAAATAGTGACTGGGGTAAGATAACTGCCCACTTGTGACTTTAAGGACTTTTTGTTTTCCCTGTTGAATTCCCTTGTTAATAAACTCTGTTATTAAACTGAATTTGACTGGCAACTGATACCCGTGGGTGGTATGAACCTGAGGGGAACCTAGATGATAGAAGCTGCATTTTAAAAGTGGCCTGTTGGTTAGAGACTTGTGCCCTTTTTGACCTGATTTCATGGGCATGAGCTGAGAATCAACTTTCCATAAACAGTAAAATAAATATTCTAAAACTAAACAAACCAGCTAAGATTTTCATAGCTGTTTAGAGTGATATCTAGAGAATGCCCAAATCAACTCTTTTATAAAGATATATTTTGAATGTGAAGTGACACAGGAAACTGGGAAAGAGAACCTAAAAGGTGAGGTCAAATCTTGGTGTCTGTGTTGCAAATGTTCACTAAGTATTTCCAGAGATTCAGTTTATTATATATATATTAATTTATATATATATACACACACACATATACTCTCAAGGTGGGAAAGGAACTTTTTTTCTATGAAGGTCATGAAGACCACACCCTACTGGAACTATTAAAGGGAAAATACAGTGAAATTTCTTAGCATCTTGTAGTTCTTAGAAGGTAAAGTGTTAGGATCTAAAATGAATAGCTGCTGTCTTTTGTGTCTAACCTAGCCCTAATACTGTTCCATTTTGATAGCAGTGATGAAATCACAGTAGTACCATATCAACATCTAATAGAAGAAAGTATGAATTATGTCTATGGAAAATGACTTTTATTTCTTCCTTTATAATTTTTAAACAATATATTTGACATAAAGTAAAAATAAATTAGAAGATAAGTAATAGGACAGAAAAAAAGGAAAAGGAAAAGAGAAGACCCACAGATATCAAATATTGGTGTGTATTGAAGGATAAGAATTTCAAGATAACTGATAAAGATGTTAAAGTAAAAGAGAAAAAAGTGAATATAATTAATGAAAAAAGAATAGAGTGCCTAAAAGAATATTAAATTGACAGTCTGAAACTACATATATTTGAAACTAAAGAGAGCATACTAGACAGAGCAGAAAACAGAATTAGTAAAATAAGATTCCGGTTTTTGGAATCTTATCTTCATAATCCGGTTAAGAGAAATTAGAAATAATGAAAAACACAAGTTGTAAAATAGAATATTGCCTAAGAGCCTGTGAGACATATCAACAGTCTTAAGATGGATATAGCTAAAGTTCTAGCAGAAAACACAAAATAGAATGGTGCCGGATACAGTAAGGGTCACGTGATAGACAGTAATTTTGTGAAGTTGGTAGATGTTTATGAACATTTAAAAAAAAAAAAACCTGGTCCTAAAAAACACAACAAAGCACAACCCAGCAACCCAGTAACTACAAAGATAAAGAGAACATTTCATTCACAGCTACAGAAAAAAGATACTACCATCAAATGTGTATACATATTTCAGTTGTCCAGGAAGCAAAGGCCAAAATGGACCACAACTTGAGCAATAAAGCAGTGTCAATAAATTTCAAGCAACTGCCATCTCTAACACAATGGAATCAACCAATAAGTACAGCCTAGAAAGACAACTAGAAAAGCCCTCAATACCTGTAAATGATATACCACATGTAAATAAATAATGGGTCAGTGATCTCAGAGTAGATGTAATTCTGAGTAGTAAAATACAACAAAAGAAATGTTGCAGGCTATATCAAGTGAATAATCAAAAATAAATGAAGAAATTGAAAAACAGTGACAAAAGCTTGAATTTCAAGAACTACTGTAAAAGCATAGTAAACTCAACTCCAAGAAATTAATATAAGGAAATAATATAGAGAATATCAGAGGAAAATTATAATATGAAGTATGCAATAAAGAAAATCAAGGATTAAGCATATACTGGTAAGAGTCTTGAACATGATCTTCACAAAAAAGATATCTAAATGGCTTATAAATCTGAGTAGTTCAAATAGTGAAATTCAATTAAAATCACAATATAATATCACTACACATTGGCCAGAATGACTAAAAAAAAAACTAACTACAGACTAGAGCACATAATTTTGAGGATGTAGATGACTGGAATTCTCACACACTGCTTTGTGTGGAAATGTACAAAGGTGGAAAAGCTCTGAAAAAGCATTTGACAGTTCTTACTAAGGCTAAACATGGGAATACCCTATGATCAATAAAATTCCACTTCAAAATAACTATCAAGCAAAAAAGCATAAATTACCCACAGAAACATGTAGAAATATTCATATAGCAATATTTATCAACAGTGGCATGCATAAATAGAGTGTGGCATACTCACACAGTACCCTGCTCCTCCTGGAACACAAAAGGGGCTTCCACTAGGTTGGGCTCAACCCAAGCTGCCCCCTTCTGCACCGCTGATCCACATGGGGATGAGCAGACAAAGTTCATTCCCTGGAGTTTGTAAGTTGTTTTGAGACATAGCACTTTCAACTTCTTCATAGCATGCAACTTCTCCACTGAAGTCCCAGTGGGAATAAAAGAGTTAGTGGGTCATGGGGCAGGGAACAGAGCATGGCAGCCATTATAGAGAGCTCTGTAAATAGAAGGGCACTTCAGATTCTCTGCCTCTTTTTGCTAAGGAGTACCTGTGGCCAGTGGTTGCCTCAGCAACTAAGCAAACTTTTGCTGGGGTAGGGTGGTAAGAGGGGAAGAACTTGCACCCTGTCCCTGGCAGTTGTTCACTGTGCCCCAGGCCTTGGTCCCAGTTCTCACTCCTGCTCCAGCTCCTCTGTGCCACATTCAGCTTCCCAGCTTTGTGGCACCACCTTTCAGTACTCCCTCCACACCCACCCCACCCCAGCCTCACCACTCATAGTTCTTCTCCTACCTTATTAAATAAGTGGCCCTTTCTCTTTGCACACACAAAAGCCTTCTTTTTTTGTTCAATATTCATGGACACCAGAGCAGTAACTCCTAACTGGTGAGTGAGTTTCTGGTATTTTTCTGGCATTTTTTTAAGGGATTACTGTCAGATAACAAGATTACTTAAGAGTAATAAAAATGAATGAGCTACAAGTACATGCAGTAAAGTGAATGAGCTGCTAGCATAACCTTGAGCAAAGGAACATAATGCAAGGGAGTACTTCAAATATGATGACATTTGCATTAGGTTCAAAATCCAGCAAAACTAAAGACTAATATTTATATAATCATACATTGAAATTAAAATTTTAACCCAAATGTGCTCAAAAATACTAGTATTATGATAACTGCTTATTTGGGGATTTTAGTAGTATTTTAATTGTTCTTTAAAAAGTTTATGTTCTTGTCAGCACAACTGAATCTAGAGCAAGGGAGGAGGAGGGGAGATAAAATCGGAGAATGGGTGTGCACAGGAGCTTAAGATGTTTGACAGGTGACAATATGGTAGGAGAACCTGGGGTAAACACCAATGTAAAATATACATATGTTCAAGTTCTGTTTATTCTTGTGTGGTATATTCCATAATTTCAAGCATAAGAATGCAAATAATATCTTACAAAAATGTTATACTTTATGTATTTTCAAAATAAAATTTTATCTTAGTGACACAAGAAAAACTTAAATGCCTTGCAAATATTTTCCAGTCTGAATCAGAGAACAGCCTGCAATCTATACTTCAAATTTTTTATATAATTATGAATGGTTTTCTTGCTTCCAAAGATACTATTCAGAGAAGAAATGTATTGAAGTTTTGACCAGAAAGGAATATTGATTTTCCTCATTAAATAGAAATAACCAGATATCATTCCTAGAAAATTAGATGTGAATCAGCAAGCTCTAATGTTTGCAAAATTATAAGAAATTGGTATTTCCTAGTGTATAGAGTTGAAAGTAGGGAATAAAGATAGAAGATTCAATAAGTAAGAAAGGCCCTGAGTATAAGGCCTTTTCTCAACTCCATGGTAAAGTCACTGAATCCTTTTAAACAGAAAACTGACATGCTTGGATGTGCATTTAGGTAAATTAATCTGGTGCAATGTGGAAGCCTAAATATGAAATGCTAAATAGTAACAGATTTTCTTATTCTAAAAAAGACTACAAAAGCTAGAGTGATAAAAACTTCTTTTTATTTTTTGAATCTGTGTGATTTGCAAAGACACCCTGGTGCCAGAAGAATTTCAAGAGAAGATATTTGCTATTGCACAAAAACCCCTTCATTCTCTTCCCCAGGATCTTTTACTGCAGAACTTTTCAAACCAGTGTCTGAGGACCTTAAGGCTTTTTCCTTTTTTTTTTTTTTTTTTTTTTTTTTTTTTGGTCTAAAAGAAGTTCATTTTCTTGTTTAGTGAGCACTACTCAAGTAATCAAGCGTCCACCCTCCACATTTCCTTAATTTTCTGAGCCAATCATTTCTCCCCACCCCGCTTCCCTGCCATCCCTAGTCTACATTTAAGTCTCTATTGTGTTTATTCTATACTCTGTCTTATTCAGTTAGTTATGCACAATATAGCTCATAAAATTTCTATCATTAGACTACATCCGTACCTACCACCAATATTTAGTACTTAAAATATTATAAATGTTTAATAATTCTTTAATAAATAAGCTTCATATGGTTGCTTTTGAAATAAAAATTTTCTTCCCTCAAGGGTGTATTTTTTTAATTATTGAAAATGGATTATATATAATACATATACCAAAGATGAATCAGATATTCTACTAGATCACACATGCTCAATGAGTGTAATACTACCCCCCAAAAGGCAAAATCTGATCAGGTAGAGGGGATGTCAAAAAATGGTATTGTAGTATATTATGTAACATTTATGATTTGTAAACTTCCAAATAGTCACAGATATTTGGATACTAGATACCAGAATTTTACAGGACAGAAATAACTAAGAAAAAATATCTTAAAAGATTATATCAATAAACTTTTCAAAAGTTGAAGAACGTTAGCCTAGACAAATGGTAGAAAACAGAAAATAGCCAACTCCAGTGGAGACTATAGTAATAGAGAAGAAAGATGGACCCACATGTGACCATACAAGCAAAACAGGAAATAGTGAAGTATGTCTTGACTAAAACAAGGCAAATAAGCAGGGTTTTGTGACAGATTAACAAGTGGCTACTTTAAATTACAAGCTATGGATGACCACTCTGCCAACAGAACTTTTAAAATGAGTGGATATCTGAATGATACATCAGTCAACTATACCAAAATATCAGGGAAGGAAATTCATGCCCAAAAGAAGTTAGTGAAAAAGCACTTCAAGACCGTCTGGCCGGGCACGGTGGCTCGTGCTTGTAAGCTTCAGCCTATGAAGCGGCCCGGGCTAGGGATTGCGGTTCGAATCCTGCCTGGGGCCCGTAGTGAGACCTAGTTCCAAAAAAATAGCTGGGCGTGGTGGTGCGCACCTGTAATCCCAGCTACCTGGGAAGCTGAGACTGGGGATTGCTTGAGTCCGTGGTACCCTCGGCAACAAGAGCCTGCGGTTCCACAGGCAAAAATAGCGAGACCCAGTTTCCAAAAAAAAAAAACTGTCTAATTAAGTTGATGGAACAGAAAACGTGTGATTGTAGCTTTTGAGGCAATATCTGACATAAGAAGAAAGAAGAGGTGTGTTTTATTTGCTTTTGTTTACACTGGAGCAGTGAACACCATGCTTTTATAACAGGGATGAGCCCAACACTATAGAGTATTCAAGGGAGGGGAGAATTGCTGTACTGATGTCCTTGGATAAAATGGGAGATTGGAGTTCAGTGCATAATGTGAAAACTGCTTTTAAATAAGAGCACAAATATTTCCACCTGCATTATAGTAATGAGATGGGTAGAGAAGATATATACAAATTTTATTAGGTGGGTGTTCTCTTCAGATTGCTCATATTTTCTGAACAAAGCAGCAAGCAAGAGCTTCAGCTGAAAGTGAAGATGTGGAACAACTGTTGTAAATGAAGCATGAGAAGTGGTTGTAAATTTCTTTAAGAAAAATGGATAATTAGTGGACTAAGGAATATTGAATGGTTTTCTGAGAGTTAAAAAGCATATTAGAGATCTATAGTGTTTAATTTAAACTGAGAATGGCTGCTGTGGTTATGTGGTATTCACTTGCATAGATGCAAATATAAAATAGACAGATATTTGCTTTTAACAAGGGCTGTGGTTTTGACTAGCAAATCTAATAGAGAGAAAAACAAGGAAATTAAGCATCAGAGAAATGGAATGGTTATCATGATTGATTGTGGCGTTTAAGTTCAAACAGAAAGACAAAGGAGCTATCAAAGAGATGAGAGAGTGTAAGAACAAGAATGGACTTAAATAATTGGACTTAAAGGAATATAGAGCTTGAAAGACTAGGAGGAAGGATGCCAGGAAAAGCAAAAAAAAAAAAAAAAAAAAAGAGGAACTAGTGAAAGAATGGAGGTTATGAAATTGAGATTATGAAGCATTTGCATTTGTTGATAATGACAAGGTATATGCTAACATATGGTAATGAAAGTAAATGGCTGTGACAGTGTTAAGGAAAGCACAGTAATGAGAGCAAAGAAGTTTAAAGAATTGATTTCTATCATTTTTGTCTTTAATACATCCTCCATGTGTTTACTGAGATCAATGAGAATTAAGATGAGTCATATGGAAGAGACTGAGTGTGAACCATTAATAAAAGATCACTCTTACAATATTCTTTTAAGGATTCTGTTAGCATGTCACAAGAAGGAGCATATTTTGACTTATTGGAATGCTATGAATTCAGATAGCGTAAAGTGGGGAAGATGGGAGCAATGTCAGATGACATTACTGATTTAATCGTTTATCTCTTCAAACGTTTGATGAGTGTGCATCAATATTTAAAAAATGCCATATGAGTGCAAAACAAAGCAAGCATGGGTAAAATCACTGAACACTAAACATAAAACAGGAGTAATTATTTTCAATTATTCTGACAACTGATAATTAAGAAATAAAAATTATTTGGTAATCAAATGGCTTTAAGTCTTTATTTTCTACAAAAGCAAAAGCTAACAAATCAAATTGTCAGCTGATGAATCATAGAAAGTATTTTGATAATAGATTAAAATAAGATCTTTGACCTTTAATTCATAAGAAGCTCAAGAAATTGGCTGATGTGACTATTACAAAGTGCCCTCCATTCTCATCAACTTATTTATATAAACTTCCTAAGAAACTTTATAATAAACGGATGCTGAATCTTGTCAATTCATTTCTCTGTATCTATTTGATACAATCATATTATCTCCTTTTTTGATATGGTAAATTACATTGATTTGAATATGTTGAACAATCCTATAGCCCTAGATAAAATCAACTTGATTGTCCTTTTAATATATTGTTGAATTAGTTTTGCTGAGATTTTGTTGAGTATATTTTCATCTATATTTATGGGGGATATTTGTCCATAGTTGTTTTTTTGTATGTGTGATGTCTTTGGTTTTGGTATCACAGTAATGTTGGCCTCAGAAAATGTGTTCAGGAATATTCTTTCTCATTTCGGAATGAGTATGAGGATAGGTGTTAATTCCTCCTGTGTATGTGTTTAAAATCTGCTTTGTCCTTCAATGTAGAGATGGGAGATCAGTCACAAATGAGACTGAGGACGTTCTTAGGTCTTCCCTGGGCCTAAACACAGTCTGTATGTGTGCACAGCACTCCATAGAGTCTCTTAAACTTTAAAAAATTACATATCATTTCCATCTTATTTCTTAAATGTTTAGATAGATAAGGAAGATTTTATCTGTTTTCCCATGGGTTGGAGGGAATTCCCAATATGATCCATAACAAAACAATGTCTGCACATCATCTTTTCAAAGGCCAGAAGAAAGCAAAAGTTCCAAATATCAAATAAAGCAGGTAAATAATCCACATTTTTCATTTCCTATGCTTTCCTGCCTTATGTATTCTACTATTCCCAACACTCAAGAATTCCATATGTGCTTATTGTTCTGCCACTCAGATTGATTGAAATGAGAAATAAGACACCAATTATCTTTACTATCTGTATGATGCATTATAGTGGGAACTCCCCAATATGGAAACATATTTTCCTAATGACTTGAATATGGAAAGAAACAATCTAGATCTAACTCCAATTTTCATCACCCTTCATCTAACTCCAATTTTCATCACTTTCCAATCATACATGTCATAGGTAATTCAGTCATTGTCATTTGTCTTTATCCTATTGAAATATGATAACCAGGGAAGTATGACAACCTGAAATATACTGAAGCACACGACCTGCCACGGCCCGGCCGGGCGAGGCGCAGACCGAGGAGAACCAGAGTTCTGCTGGGCAGGAAAGACACAGGACCGGCGATTGGAGAACACACACACACACACTCAGTGAGCAGTGAATCTGCGGATTTATTTGAGATTTCTGTCAGCATATATAGTGTTTAAAAGAATTACTTCAACATCCCATGAGAAGAAACATTCCATGAGTACACGTGAGGGTAATATCTCAATGGAAGACAGAAATCAATATCTCAACGGAAAGACAGAAATCAATATCTCAACGGAAAATACATTATCATTAGATACTACAAAACATTCCTAAGCAATCATCTTTTTAGAAATCATGACAGCTAAACTGATTACAGGTCACCATGATTGTCTCCTGACTGCAAAGTTTATCTAGTTCATCCAGTTTTCCTTGCCTTAGGTGCATTGCTAACACTTTTGTCATTCCTTCACCAAGAGTTCTTGATGTGAATTGCTCTTCCAATTAAAATGAAATGATCTGACAACAGGGCCCCCAAATCTTTTTTAATAATCATGCAGTTCATGACTTCAGCACTCCTACACCTGGGGTCTGGGGTGCTACACCTCTAGGGTCCCCTGCTGTGCAGGTCAGCTCCCAATCGGTCCCTTCTGCAGGGGGCAGAGAGCTAGCTTGTAAAAGCTTCGTTTTACAAGTCTCCCATCTCCAGGTCAGCTCCCACAGTGACCTAAAAAATGCAGCCTATAGGTCTAGATAAACTACCGATGACTTATTCAGTTTACTGGTATGCTGCCCAGTTTCTTCTTGAATGTTTCTCATTCTATCACCCATCACATCAAGCCATGACTATTACCACTGATATCCCACCCAGAACACCAGAACATGTAAAGTGTATAAGCACTTAACTACCAAGTAAAGTCACTCAAACTTGGATGTGAGGCCACTGAGTCAGCACCAGTACTAATAAACCTGCTTCTTGTCAACCTGGGTGTCCTTGTCCCATTAGTGCCAGCTTTCACTATGTAACCTCATGAGAAATGGTATCATTGTTGGAAAATGGTATCTAAATGGGATCTAAAGATTTGCTTCAACCAAATAATTTAAACGCCACCCAGTTTCTAGATAAGATGGAGATAAAGGACTGTAAAATTCAAGTTTGTGTTTTCTAATACTTTAAAAATAATTTCTCAGTTCATTACTGTCAAATTTCTTAGTTATGTGTATTTGTTTTCTCTTGAAACCTCTTATTTCAGTATTCTAAGAGAACATGTGTATACTTTCTTCCTTCATGCTCTTTGTTTAAATTTATCCTCAGTATGATTTTGATGTTCTCAGTGTGCAATAATGAACAAAAATAATAAACAAAAAATCTGTATTATGTGTGTTCTCAAAACTTATTCATTGATGTTCAAAACTGTGGCAAACAATTTTCTGCAGATTAGCTCTCTGGGGAAGTTATACTAACTCCCACATCTCTAAAGAGTGGGTATTTAGAGAGGTTCATGCTCAGTTTCACATGTCAAATATAAAAGCAAGTGAGAACATTAAAGCCATTGTCAAAGTAAGAAGTTAAGAAATAAATCCCAAACCTTGCTATAAAATAAATTCACTTTTATCAGGCTCCATCTACTTGAAAGAAAGAAACATCATTAAAGGAAATAAATCTTAAGGGGAGGCCAAAAACAAAAGTAGGAAACTTTAGGATAAAGAATGGAAGTAACAGAAAGAAGACATGGAATATGACCAGCAGGAAAGAAGCAAACTAAAGAAAACAATACATTTGGTTAGCAACATATCTTAGGGTGTAATGTCAGATAATTGCCATTAATGTTTTCATCTCAACTTCATGCATTCTACTGCAGTGTGTATTCTCTTGAATAAAAAACACATTTTCCCAGTTCAGCTCTCTGAAAGACTCCAAATGGCTATATCCAATTGCTCATATTCTAATTGTTGATCTCATGGGAATCTCAGATCCATTGTGTCAAAACTTGTATCTTTTACCTGCCTCTTTCCTAAGTCTTTCCTCCTAAAAAGTGCTCCATATTTTTCATTTGTAGGATCATATTATTTATTTTTATCTTTATAGAGATGCCAAATAAATACTCTCCTTTATTTTGTACTGAGGTATAAGTGACACAATTTTATATTAATTTCATGTGTACATCACAATGAGTCAATAATTGTATATATTAAAAAATGATCCCCAGAGTAAATCAAGTTAACTCCTAAAGTATTTCCTAATCCAATGAAAACATAAAACTCTTTCTTCAATGAGCATAAAGAAAAGTTAATCTGTGAAAATGTATGTATGTTTTTGCATAGACATTTTGCCAAAATTTTTAAAATACAAGTGTTCCTTTAGATATTTGAAAATACACCGTTTTCATAAAACCTTAAAGACAAAAATGGCATAAAGCAAAGAAGCAATTACCATAAATTAATTTACATGGAAATATGTTTGAACACTGCCAGACCCTAACACAACCTACCAGAGCATACCAAATAACATTTAAAACCTAAAATAGCATCAATATACAGAAAGAGTGGAAATAATATGATAAATAAGTATCATATATGTATACAGAAAAAATAATGCAGGTATAATGTAATTTCACTTATGAAAATCAGAAAGACTGTGAGTACATTGGAAGACAGAGGGGTGGTGATGATAGGGTGTCAGGCTGAGTCATCAATAGTTGGGGTGATGGGATACATGAACTGGGAGTGCAGGAGAAGAAGAAGATCATCTATTAGTACCTCGTCATTTGAATATACCAGGGTGAGCAGGACACTAACACCTGCCTCTTCTTTTGTCTGCTGCCTCAGCGCTGAAGAGCAAGGCTTGTCTGCTGTAATTACTATAGAAGTTTTGAAATATGATAATATGTTTGACTGCTTTTGGTGTTTTTTTGTTTTTGTTTTTGTTTTTGTTTTTGTTTTTGAGACTAGGTCTTGCTATTTTTGCCCGTGGAACCGCAGGCTCTCGTTGCCCGGAGTACCACAGACTCAAGCAATCCCCAGCCTCAGCTTCCCAGGTAGCTGGGATTACAGGCGCATGCCACCACACCCAGCTATTTTTCAGAACTAGGTCTTGCTACGGACCCCAGGCAGGACTCGAACCGCAATCCCTCGCCCCGGCCGCTTCATAGGCTGAAGCTTACAGGCACGAACCACCGTGCCTGACCTTGTTTGACTGCTTAACCTCACATATTTTTCTACCATACTATTATTTGTGGATACTCAGAATGACATAACCACCTACCTTATACCTACATACTCTTCAAAATTAAAGTCATGTACCTCTTCATTCATTGTAGCACTGTCAATCCTCATGAAAATGTCACCCTAGTATTTCACATTCAGTTCCTCAATGACTTTACTGTTTGATACTGGGTTCAGTTTTTGATTCACATCCTTTCATCTTGCAGATGCATCAACTCTTGATCTGTCAGTGTTGTTATGAGATGCCAAGAACTCTCTGACATCATCTTAATCAATTTTCACTTGATGCTGGGATGTTGAATGTAGTTAAAGGGGGAGGAAATTGGCATTTCCAGTCTTGCTTCTTGTGATAAAGGATGCTTCTAGAGTGACTGCTGCAAAATAGATGCTGAATGCTGTCATCACTTTTGGTCTACTGTAAAAGAAAATCATAAAGTTCTTACATAAAAGTGCAGAGGTGTAATTCAGAATTTACAAAATGAGGGAATTGCTGCAATCATGTATCCATTAATTACATCCTTAAATCTCCTAGTAATTCTTCAATCCCAGAGCAGTAGTCCTATACTAAACTATTATCAAAATGTGTGCCAGAAGAGTTACAGAATAGATGGTGTGTTGTGACTATTCTATATGATAAAATTCAAAATCTTTAGTATAGCCTATATCTGGCATGATGTGAATGTTTTCCACATCTCAAGTCTTTTACTTGCCATTCACCCTTTTTACTGTTTGGAATCATGTTATGTTCCAAACAATTATTAAGGTAATAATAATTCCATTGCTTTATGCAGAGTGTTCTCACTATTGGAAATGTCTTCTGCTTTCATTACCTGGACATCTCATATTTTAAGACATCTTAGACACCATACTCTAACTTATGCTTACTAATTTTTCTTCCTTCACTTCCATTTGGTGCCTGAATTAGTTGGTACTCTGCCAGTCACCCTCTGTTCCACTATAGATCTAAAGATTTTCATGTACCTCCACAATACACACAGATAGACATATGTGAATGATGAACTAGAAGATTTCTGTGTTTACTTGCTTGTTAGGATGGTAGAAAAATGCTATGGTGAAGATAAGCAGTCCTTCCCTCTTTTATATTCTGCTTCTCAACAGATAAAGAAAAGTTTCTGATAATGCCTATTCACAAATACTGTCTTTTGACCATAAAAAATAGTGAATAATTCTGCATTCTTTTCTTCCTCAATTCAAAGAATGGGGGAAAGGTGCATTGCCTTATACTCAGTCCTTCAATAATTATCTCCTCCCATTCTTACTAGCAATCTCCATATGGAGGTCACAAACTTCCCTGATATATTCAGCTATCTAAGTTCATTTGACTCCAAGAGTCTTTCTTCTTGGATCCTATGTCTCATGTTTTGTTGATCAGAAGTTTTACTTTCTGCCTATTATACATGTCTTTCCACAAGGTTCACATTCATGTCATGAGGTTGGGATACACTGTCATTGCCCATTCTTTCCTACAAGCACCCATGCACAAATGTTTCTACCCTCCCAAGTCCAAATCTCACAGCTATCACACATGACAAATTCTGTTATATTTGTTCTATTTTTCCAAATATTCATGAACTAGCATTTCAAATTCAGATCCTTGCCATAGAGAACAACATAGGGTTAAGTGTGCCACAACATTCCACTCCACACAGTTACAGCCTTCTGGATATCTGACTTAACCAACTAGTACCTAGAGTTGGTTTAATCTTAAATGTAGAACCCCCATAGACAAAAATCCATTTAAGTTCATCAACACAGTTCAACTGTATCTGCACACCACAATAGAATTAAAGCTCCTCCTGCCAAATGATACCAAATAATACATAAGACCTACAGTAACACTGAGTTATAGTAGATGCAGGAATGAGAAGAGACAGACATGTGCAGTCTGTATAAATTAGTTCCCAGGGAAGAAGCATAGGGGTGCCACTCTTGTTGCTTGGGGTCAACAACCTCACCAACGACTTCCTCCAAAAGGATACTGAACACTATTATCAGTTTTCAGCGTTAGTAGAAATCCTCTTCAGAAGTGCTTTGCTTAGCAAAAACATACTATTATAGGTCTATTGTGAAAGTGAAATGACTTTACTCAAACTTTTGAAGGCTACAGGATATCTGTAGCTGTATGGTTAAGAGCAAGAGCTCCTTAAAGGCTAGCAACTGCAGTATTAACTGGCTTTCCTAAAGCAGCCAGCATATGACTGCTACACAGGATTCAGAATGAGAAGCACATACTTTAAACTGGTATCTAGTACAGTGCAGACTGAATATTCAGTAAATGTTAGATTATTATTGTTGAAAATGATTGCTGGTTGTCAAGGATGCATGTAAAAGAAAAGCCTTAAGAATGCTTTCATTTCTTGCAATTATTTTGTAGCTTTAAAGATACCCAAAACATATTTTTTCAGGCTCTAGTTTCCAGATTTGTTATCTTTTTTTTTACAGCTCCAGGTGTCCATTGTCTTAAACAGAGATGTTTCTCAGTAGACTTTTTGTCAAGTAGAGTAATCTTACTACGAATTAAAAAAATATAATAGCCTCCACCTTTTTACAGCTGGGCACAATTTCTTGAGGCTATGCACTGCTGAAAAGGAAAGAGAAATAAAGCTGACATTCTTAAAGTTATATCACTAAAAACATTAACAGCCTCAGGCAAAGAAACAAATGGAAATTGATAATTTGTGTAAGACATACAGTGAACTGAACAAAAGAGCAATAAGAGTGAATGCATGAATATTACAGAGCAACTTAGCGAATATTCCTGAGGTTGATGCGAAGAGCAAGTTAGGATCACATGGGAGTGGATAGCTGGATATATTTGAATGGACTGTTAAAAAACTCGATTATTCTTCTTATAAAGCTGATATAGACCAGAATTGAGATTTTCAACTTTTCCATTATCAACCTAACCTTCCTTCAAAGCCATATATGAAAACTTCCACACAGTTCCAATTAATGACAGGAAAGATTGTTCTGGTTTCTTTCTGCTTATATTCCTGCATTCCAGTAAGCTGTCCATATATCTTCCAGAGTGAATCAGATCACTTTTTTCTCTTATTTAACTATGTCCAATGTGTTTTCTACGCTTGTAGAATTAAAAGCTGCCATCTTTACTTTGATCCTGCAGGGTCTGGTCTCTATCAAACTTTCTTGCCCCCGCTACCCACTACCTACAAGATAGGGGCATCTTCGCTTATTCTCACTATCATCCCAAAGTTCTAATTGGTTAAGGATTTTGCAGTGGTCCTTTCTTCTCCCTTAATTACTCTTCAATTCAATTTACCCTCCTTGCTTTTATTTTACTGTCTCGAATCTTCTGTCAGACAGATTCCATTCAGCACTCTGAAGAGTCCTTCCACATTCACAGAGAGGCAGCACACATAGAAAAATGCTGTTTATTTGTTGAGAGGAATCAGTTTCCATATTAAGACACAGTCATAAATTCCTCTTCCCTCTCATCTATATGAAAACATTTTCTGTTATGTAAACATGAGTTTCTAACCATATCAGTAGACAAAGACTGTGATCACTGTCAGTACTCTCATCTTCGCACATTAAGGATAATGAGATATTGATTTGCTCCTGGCAGATCAGTTTGTTCCTTTAGCTTTACGGATAGCAAAATGTGGAAGGAAACCAGATGGTTGTGACTAGGAGGAGGAATGGATCTGGGAAATAAAGCAGCATTGATGCAAATTTTGTGAGAAATACTGAATATTTGAAGATGATTTTTTTTGCCCATTTTTAGTCACATAAATTTTCAAGGTATACATGACAGATCTACTATTATCCTATTTTTTAAATTATCCTAAATATATATGGATGTTTATTCTTCAAAGAATTCAAGGTGCTTTATTGACTATACTGCACTTATTTTTTCCAACACTCATGCAAACTATTTATTTTTAATTAACTAATTTATTTATGGAGTAATGTTTGTTTCCATCATTGAATTTTCTCCTTTAATTGTTATTACCATCCTGCACATACCAGTGGAGACTAGTGATCTACCATCTTAGTCCTTTGTGCTCCCTCCCCACCTTGCTCTCATCCCCTCTAGCCCCTAGCTCCCCGGAGTCCTTGGATTTTTAATCAGTTTTCCAGGATTAGTGTGGGGGTTTCATTTCATCTATTCTTTTGTTTAGTTTCACTATATTCCACTATCCAATATTTGTCATTGTCCTTCTGATTTAGTTCACTTACCATAAGATATTTCTGAAATTTGGAAAAGTATAGATCATGCAAACATGAGCTTTTAGGCTCTGTTAACCTCCTTTAACCTGAGGACCTGAACCATCATTCCTTTAACTCCTTTTTCATTATTAAATAGATTAAAAGCTTTGTTTTAAGGTTGTTACAAATTGTAAGGAAATCAAAATAAACATCTAAACATAACCCAAGTCTGGGCACATAGCAGATATTGAAAAAATCCTAAGAACTCTTGCTGTTTAGATAAAGGGAGTCACAAAATGTTGAGTTCATGATACAAAAATAAACTTAAAAATAGATTTCAATTTTTTTTATTTCTAGTTCAGACGTACATCCATCTCATCTCTTTCACTTAACATTCATTGGCTTTCTCTTAACAGCTTGGTTTCTATCCAATCTCCTTTCTTGAGGATCATAACTCTAAGCCATTCTTAGAATAAATTATTTGCCTGTACATTGAATCCTAGAAACTGTGATTACTTTTGAGTAATTGATATAAATTTTTTATTAAATTCTATTTATTTAAAGGAAATCTCTCTGCATGCATCCTTGGTTCCATAAATTCATGTCCTCTCATAATCCACTGAGGGGTTTTACCTTTTTCCTTGCTTTTTTAAAGTCTTCCTCTACCTGGTTCATTTCATCATTATTAAATATACTGTACTACTTACCTTAAAGATTCTGAGCCTATCTATCTTTGTTTTTATTGGTATATCTCTCTGCTCTTCATTACAGGCAAACTTTCCAAATTGACTACACAGTCTGTTAGTTTTTCTTCCTTTCTTTTATCACATTTAAACTGTTTTTCATTTATTCTGATTTGAAAGCTGATTCCACTGTTCCATTTACATGTTTTAGTGATTTGTTCATGTCATTTTCACTAACATACCATGAAATAGTGCTACAGATATAAAATTAGAATCAAATATTCAAATTAATCATTTAATGAATGAAAAGTACTGAGACTATAAAATATATCTTGTGGTTAACTGAATAGGAAACAAAATATCCCACATTCACTCCAATTAGTGTTCTTGAAAAATGGAAAACAAATTCTATGAAACAAACTACAGATAAAAGAAGAATCCAACAAGGTGTAATTAAAAGGGAATTGGTTAAGAAGTAGAGAAAGTTGTTTGATAAAAGAAATATTTTTAAAATTCTAAGAACAGAATTATTGGATTCAAAATCACAATGGAAGATTTTTTTACATCAAGAGTGATCAAAAAATTCTTCAACTATCCCATGAGTGATGGGAAAGATTGCTCTTTTCTTCCATAAAGTTAAAAATAGCATAAATAGAAACCTCTACTAGCTTGGTTTATTTTTTAGGGGAAGTTACGTTAACCGGAACTACAGGGATAAATATAAAGTTTAGAATACTTGAGACTTCACTTGTCAAGTGTTTCCCACATCTTCCTTCCAAAGAGATAGACTGAGGAATTATACTCCATTTGCAGTATATAAATGGTTGCCAGACAGTTTGAAAAGAGTTTGGGAAGTGTATGCCAATTTTTAAGTATTTCTGTGTTGAAGTAACACATTTACATAACATCATTTCTTAGGCAGTAGCAAGTAACATGGCCATACAGGGTAAGGAAATAGTTGGAAATAGAGAGCAACTGAGCAGTTGTAAATAGTTGTAATACCTTCAGAAATACCCAACTGGAGTTGCCGTGCACAATATTGTAGATGAAAGAGAATAGCACTATGAGACCAATTTGAAATAGTTGAAAATAACCTAGCAAACAACAGGAAATCATTGCAGTTCTGAAAGAGAATATCAGCTACAAATACATTCCTCTATGGATTTATCAAAGATTTTGTAACCATATGCTCTTATTTTAAATGCCTTTGTTACTAACTTGGTAGTGAGAATAATAACAGTAGCAAAAATATTAATAAACATAATCCACATTACTAAATATTTTTTTACAAACCATTTATAATGTACAAATTGCTGATCTGTAAGTAGCAACCTGTCTTAGAATGGACATGTTTGAAAACAGATAATTGGAAGCACTTAAATTTATCATGAATTATTTGTCTTCATTTTGCTTCCTAATTCAACTTAATGCATTAAAGACACTTTACTATTTTATGGCAAAAAATGCATTTTTATAGAGAATTTCATACATTCATTCACTCAGTGAATGTTAAATTTACATGTACAAATGCATTCTTCTAAGTAGGAACTGGATAGTCCATGTAGGCAAAAAAAGAGATTACTGTCTTAGTAAGTGTAAGTTCTGAAATTTATCAAGATTGGATTTTTGTTAAGAAATAGTTACATCTTTCTTTTGAAATCAATTTTTCTTTGAAAACTTTCAATAGCTATTTTGTTGTACTTATGTGAAAAAAACTCACTCTTAAAGTTTAGGGGAAAGATTTGTTGTCAAAATTTTTACTTTCTTCTTTAATAGACATATTTTCTAAGCATGACTCAGAGTCTAAGATATGTTATTTATGCCTTTTCAGTAGCTTATACCTAAGAAGAAAAGGAAAACATACTAAAAGAAAAAAGCAGCAATTTAAAATAGCCTTTAGCTACCACTGAGTGACTTCACTTAATCATTTAACTTTATGATTTACAAAAGCATTTAAAAACACCTACTCTGTCAAATGCATAAACTCAAACACAAATAAATTTCACCAGAGTCTGTTGATGTGTTATTATGAAATCTGAATGCAACATTAATAACAACTAATCAAAAATAAGCCTTTTGAGCAAATCGTACAAAATAAAATCATACTAGATAAGAAAGTAGAGAACAAAACAAAGTTACATTTCGATAGTAGATGGGACTCCATTCCAGAATGGGCTGTTTATACACATGCTTTATCCAACTGTAACTGGGAAGGGTTCTCCTGGAGCCCTGGCACAGGGAGTGCTGCCGCTACCCATCATTTCACCTGCCAGGAACCAAGCAGGCCTGTTTCAGGCTGAACACCTGGGGGCACCTGGACAATTGGTGTCCTGTGTCCCAAAAGAAATCTGAGCCCATAATAATGAAACTAAGAATTAGAATGAGGAAGGTTAAAGGGAAGATTTATGGAAAAATGAAAGAGTAAGAACTAGAGTCCTGGGAAACCTCCTTAAACAAAGAGGCTCTCTGAGGTGCCAGGACTAGAGGTTTATGTAGGTTTTAAGGCTGGGGGTTGAAAACAAAGGAATTAAACTTTATTAGCTGAGAGGTAGTCTGTTCCTACACCCTCCTGAGCCTGCTCAACTCAGATTGTCCTCCTGTTCTATCTCCTTTTATTTCTGAGCTTTCATTTCCTTCTCTTAAAGAAATTTGACTCTATCACGCAAAAAATAAAAATAAACATTATTAGCTGAATGGACTTGTCTAAAGTCCATCTATCCATCCAGTAAAATCCATTACTTGCTGCTGACTCTAGCACAACTCAGCTACAGAGCAATCAATGGTTATGCAGGGCCTGTGTGCCATTTCATCAGGGAATAGTCCATGGAGTCCACGGTTCCACTTTCATTGGTGTGGTCTTAAGGTCTGTAATTCCTTTCTTCAATAGGCTGGTTTGATAAGCTGTAAAGAGATCTCAGGAATGCAGGAGCTGGGCAAGGTGGGGGAAAGCAATGGACAGGGAAATTTATGACAGTTGGTGTTTGGGTCAAAAGTCAGTTATTTAGCTACATGCTTACAGGTTAATCCTTAAGTCCTGTCCCTGACCCAATACCCTTTCTATCTCACAAGAAAATTCACCTATGATTTATATATATCAAGGATATTGTCAAGGTAAGGTAGGGAAAGGAGAGGATATTTAAATTATAATATCTACAAAGCATAAGAATAATCTTAGAAATTATGTTCAGTTTATAAGAGAAATTAAACATAATTTGATCAATCTTGGTCACAGCAACAGAAATATATAAGCAGAATATAAAATGTAGCCAAATGAAAATTTTAATCTAATTCCTACTCTAGGAAAATGACCTTGGGCAGTCACTGGATAAGATGATCAAGAAAGCATCTTGAAACAACTTATTATTATAATAAGGTCCACCTCAAATTACTGACTTCCAGAGGAAATTTTTAGTATAGATCAATATACAAAATAAATAAAATTATTAGTATTTTATTAATAATAAATTATTTTCTAAAAATTAGTGTAAAACTTAATATGCATTATATACATTAGGATTTTTAGAATATTTTGGGAATGGATGCCATGGAACAAAAGTTATGAACAGAGTTATAAGCTGAGCCTTGACAAATTGAAATATTCTGTGAAATATTCTATGAAAAATATTCTGTGAAATTCTGTGAAAAAGTTTTTATATTATAGGATGGGCATTTAGGATGCTGTATCGAAGATAAGAAACCTTATTTATTGGAATTAATCATGGGCTCTTGTACATTAAGTTATTTACATAGTAAATTTCAAAAGCACTAACTAGAGATGACCAACGTTCTATATGAACAGTAAATATGAAGCAGAAAGAAAACTGATTTGGAAATCAAGAGTTTTAAGAGAGAACAACATTGTTATAGAGAACAAATGTCCACTGAAACTCTCTACTGGAAAGTCAAAATAGAAGAAAAAAGGAGAGAATGAATAGATTCTTCAAGCTCCCCCCACAATACCCAGGCATAATTTTAAAATTGGTATAGAGATGCTGTCTAACAACAGCATTCTCAAAACCACTTTGACTTACCCACCTTCCTCAACCTGCTGAAGCCTTTATGATAGAGCGAAATTACTCTATCAGGAATGTTAGAAAAGTAACAAAGTGATAAAAAATCTCTAAGGTAGATTTTCTAAATTGTGCTCCTTTTATTTGAGAAAATGTAATCAGCATTCTAAATGCCAGCAGGGATTTAGACCAGCTCTTTTTTTATAGTCTGATTTACTGATACCAACAACAATGCTAAGAGTTGAAAAGGACACTGCCTGCAGTTTTGGGGAATGGTAGGGCAGGGCAAGAACGACAGGTAAAGGAGGAAAACACATAAATTTATTTGTGTGTTAGTAGCGTTTGCTACTGAGAAATCAGGGGGAAAATATAATCTTTCTGTTTTAGGATGTTGAATTGAGTTGGCATACTGAGATATGAGCTAGAGAAACTCACTCAGTTTTATAGTTATACTCCAAAACCACCTGGTGTCAATAGTTTGATTATATTGAATATCTCTTTAGGATGATGGTCTGCTAAGTTTCAGCTGGAGTAATATAGAATCTAATATAAAAATTGATTACATGCAATATAAAAATGATGTGTCCAGTGAATTGTCCTGTGTAGAATTTATGAATATAACAGGTTTGCTGATGAAAGCGGGCAATGCTATTAAGGCAGAGCATAGCAATGAAAGCTGTGAAATTATCAAAGTGACTTACAAAATGTTCACAGCTGCCTTCTTTACAATAGTCAAAAAACTGGAAGCAGCCCAAATGTTCATGAGCCAAAGAACAAGGAACAGAGTATGTATATCCTAACAATAGAGGGGCGATGGACGGGTTCTAGACCCCACCCACCAGTGGGTGGTGGCACCAAGCCCAACAGCCTGCTGGGCTTGTAAGTTCCACAGTACTGGAGGCTCCTTGGGATAGGGGGGTGGGCAGGGTGGTATGCTCTTCTGGGCTTTGTGCCCCTGACCAGGTACAGGGTGTATATGTAGGCAGGGGAGGAGGGAGGGAAGGAATGGGGGGGGAGCATGACATTCCATCTGTTACACTCTCACTTCAGTCCTCATCAGGAATAAGAAGAGCACAAATAACCCAGCTACTGACACAAAATGGGTGAGGTAACAGATAAATATCTTTGACACACACATCTCCAGGGCAGGGACACAAAGAACATGGAGAGAACCACTTCATTCATTACTGGGAGACCAACTATGGTAGTGACTTATCACAGAGTCAGACCTGTGGCCTCACCAGGGACTGGGAGTCAAAATCCTGGTTCAGAAATGCCTTCAAAGAGAGCAAGGCACCCCATCCCGTTCCACAGAAGAGGAAGGCCACAGAGACGTGGCATCAGGCCCACAGCAAAGCTGCAAACTAAAGGTGAGGAGATGAGCTATACAGGCCATTTGCAGATGCTTGTCCCCATCAAGAAACCTTCCTACTGACAATGGCTGGGAGCAAGGCCCCCTCAGCCAGTGGCCAGAATTATAAGGTGAAGAAGCGGCAAAATCGCACGGAGATCAGATTGGAGGAGACAGTCAGCAATGAGGAGGCATTGATAAACTACAAAGGAGCACAAACTATCAGCCCATCACAAAGAATGAAAACCTAAGCAGCATGGCTTTTCCTGTGCCAGGAGCACAGACCTTCACCCAGGAAAATGACACAGACACAGAAAAGGAAGAGATTAGGAGGCTAAACATCGACCAACAAATAGTAAGGAGAGAGGAGTCTGGTAGAGGAGGTCAGGGGACAGGGGGAGGTATCCCCAGGGGTACCAATAACCATACAAAGATGACTAATGTGGTAAGAAACTTTTAAAATAGAATAAAATAAAAAAACAATAGACTACCACTCAGCAATAGGTTGACAATATGAATTAGTCATTATACTGAATAAAACACCAGCTACAAAAGATAATAAACTATACTCTTTCAATTATACGAATTTTACAGCAGCACTCATGCTTGCCTCTGAAGAGATGCACTGCTGGGAGAAAAACACAAGAAAAGTTTGTGGGAAATGGAAATATTCTACATCTTTACAAGTTGCTTTGATTGGCATGGAAATCAATCTTGCCTCTCTGGCTTTCACCCACTAATCCCTCTGAAATGTAGGAGTTTCAAGCAAGGAATGTTTATTATGACCACACAAGTTGAGGGCTAGAAGTATCCTGAGTGGCAGTGGGCCTGGAGCTGATGGTCCAGGTAAGCTATCAGGAGTCATGTTGTGAGGTAGCCTCTACTGAGCTGAAGAGCCACATGTGTCTTCAGCATCTTGAATCTCTAGTTAAGTGTATATATTTTAAGGCTGGGCATGATGGCTCGTGCTTGTAAGCTTCAGCCTATGAAGCAGCCCGGGCTAGGGATGGCAGTTCGAGTCCCGCCTGGGGCCCGTAGCGAGACCTAGTTCCAAAAAAATATAGCTGGGCGTGATGGCGTGCGCCTGTAATCCCAGCTACCTAGGAAGCTGAGACTGGGGATTGCTTGAGTCTGTGGTACCTGGGCAACAAGAGCCTGCGGTTCCACAGGCAAAAATAGCGAGACCTAGTCTCAAAAAAAAAAAAAAAAGGTGTATACATTTTAGCCTGCTGATGAGATGTAGGTCACTTCTGGGTTAGTCATTTGCCATCTGAGTCTGTGCAGTAATTCAATTTCAGATGCTTCTAGAAACTTTGCTGAAGGCAGAAAGCCTCTGTAGGGTGGAAGGTCTGCTTCTGACTAGTGAATGGTAGTCCCCAGCCTGTTAACCGGGGCACTCAGAAATAAGGAAGTTCGGATAGCAAGGCCTAGGCTTATGGATTCTCTAACAAGTTTCATGAATGTATACATTTATCAAAACCAGCTGACCTGTGCACTTAAAATCTATGCAGTTTTTAATTCAATTAGGCACCGATAAATAAAATTACCTTGCCTAGATTTATGTTTAATATATTTTTACATCATTTTCTAAGACAACATATTTAAAATTATAAAGTAAATTTCAAAATATTTTATAGGGTATTATTATATTATTGTTGGCCACCAGACGCAAGGTACGGGAAATGAATTTACGAGAAGAGATTTATTTAGTTGCAGCCGGGGGTTAGATGGAGGTATGAACCATGAGACAACTTTATTAACAAAAGAAAGGGATATTTATAGTGACACAGGGTGAGGGCCTGTTGAATTTTAAAAAAGACAAACAAACTTGAGAGACAATATTTTAAAGTCTAAGAGTAATTGAGGAAGGGGGGTGTAGGCAGGTGGTTGCTATCTCTGATTTAGGGAAACCAGCGGCACCAGTACAGTTTCAGAAAGTCATTGCAGTAAATCAGTCCCAAGTTTTCTTAGGGACCGTTAACGAGAGTTTGTTTTTTTTTTTTTATCTCGTTTGCAATGATCTTTTTGGTTTGCAAATGGCGCGCAGCATATTATATTATAGAGTATTATATTACCATAAATATCAAAATACTTTACTATCTCTATTTTGTTGTGGTTTTGATATCTTTTGTATCCCCATGTCTTTGATTTTACATGTGTGGGAATATTATTCTTAGATAAGTTTCATGTAGATGCTAGTATGTTTGAAAAACAGGTTGTCTAGCTCCAGAAATTGTAGTATATTTCCTACACTATGAAAATAAATTTAAAAATGGTATATTCTGGAATTAGGTGAGAGCTAAACATAAACTAAAACCAAAACAATTCCCAACTTACTAAGAAAATTTTAAAGTATTTTTAGAAAATAAGCACCCCCCCCCCCACCAGCTATCATACCTTATTAGCAGTTAGGAAAAAAGTTAGTGAATAATTAAATGTTGGTAACATACTTTTAAATCTATTTACATTCCGTACCTGGTCTTCCATTAGCTGTGTAAAAATTTTCATTTTTTCTAAATTCTTACAGTTTGTTGAACAAAATAAGAAATGGGAGCTACATTGATGATATTTACAGTACAAGAGAAAATAAACATATATGTTTTTTATGAGCTGTGACTTTACCTTTTCAGGTTTATTATTTCAGTTTGCTTAAACATTTAGAATTTACAAATAAAGTGCCTAAAAACAGTCTAAGTAGTGAAATGAATTTTAATAAGAAAAATATTTCTTACACTTTTATGGCTTTACATTGAATGAAATAATTCACACAAGAAAGGAAATTTGTAAATTGAAATACCAGAGAAAGATGTACTTAAATTTACTTACAGAAATTTTACTTCACAAATAACAACCATCCATTAAAACTCTTTATTTTTGTTCCCTTTGAATCAAGGAATGAAAATTGAGACTTGCAGAATTATATTTTAAATTTTCTCTTAACTAAGTAATGTGTGCATCTACATAAAATATATCACATATATATTCCAAATTCATATGTTAATATGTGCTTACCATGAAAACCAAATATTTTCTTTAATATAGTTTTAATGAAAATTCCAAGAGCTGGTATTTGAGACATTTCACTAAAAATACTTATTAAAGGAATGACATTACATATTTGTTGCAAAATATTGTTATTCACTCAAAGTTGAATAGCATGCTTTTTGCAGAATTTGATTTAACCCAAAATCATTGTGACAACTCACTATGACCTTGCTGTAATTAACCTAAGCATGAATAAAATCATGACCCATTTTCTTAAAATCAAATAATAGTAAAAGTTATACTAGTTCATAAAATTTGCATGTAAAAAAATATATTCATGTACACCCAAAACAAAACAGAGAAAAAAGAAGTCTTCAATGAAAAGAAAAATATAAAATCATATATATATAATATGCACATAAAAAAGATACAAAAATCATTTTAAAAACTTTAATGATTCATTTTTGCCTATGACAGTGCCCTGTGTACTAGACTGACCATAAAAAGTTACAGGCAATTATTTAAAAGATAATTACTCAGAGCAAAAATAATAAAATTCACCTGGCACAGTGGCTCATGCCTGTAAGCTTCAGCCTATGAAGCGGCTGGGGCTAGGGATCACAGTTCAAGTCCTGCTCAGGGCAACACTGCGAGATCTAGTCCAAAAAAATAGCTGGGTGCGGTAGCACGCGCCTGTAATCTCAGCTACCTGAGAAGCTGAGGTTGGAGACTGCTACCCCGGGCAACCTGAGCCTGCAGTTCCATGGGCAAAAATTGCGAGACTTAGTCTCAAAATAAATGAATGAATAAATGAATGAATGAATGAATGGATGGATGGATGAATGAATGAATGAGTGGATGAATGAGTGGATGGATGGATGGATGGATAAATAAATAAATAAAATAAAAATTCCTTGTAGTGTTAGTACTGTACACTGAAATAAATTACATGACATTAGGACAATGAAGTATAAGTGAATCGTATAATATTATTTGGAAGTAGACTGTGATTAGTAAAAAATACACATGCAAACTTTAGACCAATCATTAAAAGATAAAAACTTAAAGCTAATAAACTAATAAGATGTAATGCAAAAATTTGGTGAGTCATAGAGAGCAAAGAGTAACAAAGAACAACTTTGAAAAATCAAGTGATAAAAGTGATAAATCAAATAAGCAAATAGTATAAGAGATTTAAACCCAATCGTGTTGATAATTACAGTAAATGTAAGTGTAATACATCAATAACAATGCACAGATTAAGACAAACCTCCATTGAGAGACTGTATGTCTCAATACAAAGAAATTATTAGATTTGTGTGTAACATGATATAGCTCTTATATATTGTGATTTAGATCATGAAACTGACTGAAACTTTAACTTGGGAGAAATTTATACAATGTTTGAACATAAGAAATCTGAAAATTTGGAAAGAGTGAAGTTGTTTTGTTGTTGTGATTTTCAGTATCCTAATTTGTTAAGGATGGGGTGATGATCGTTTTTTCATAATTTTAGATTTTGCCTGTAGCTTGAAAGAAAAAATTAGTTCGCCTGTTGAGATACTTTCCATATCTGTTGAAATCCCAGAGGCAAAGTTTTTGACAGAGAATAGCTTCTAAAATTGAAATTTCTTGGACTGCTGAGCATTTCTTGACCAGCTGCTTGGCAATTAATGGGTAATAGATTCAAAGATTTTCAGAAGAATTTCTTGTAACAATGTAAACAGACTTACACATTTGGCTAAATAGTATAATTTAGACTGAATATATATGACAGACTGAATGCTAATTGGTTTTATGTCCTATGAGTTAGGAAAGTGTGGTCTAGCAGTCTGAGATGGGGAATGCAGGCCAAAATTATTAAAATTATCTGGCTGCAAATATATTAATTACTTTTCCTTCTGGTACTTTCTTGTCTGCATTTCTTTAATTTTCATCTTCTCTGAACATTACAAGCTCTAATTTATTAATAGCTCATCTGTCTTAAAAATCCAATATAGATATAAATAGAATTCTACATTTTTTCCTAAAATAGTGATCGTTTCTTTATATTTCAGAATCCAAAAATACCTCATAAATTTAGGATTGAGATTGCAAATTCATGTCTTGTTCACATCTTTATACAAGCTGTTCTATCCTTTTATTAAGATATGTCTTATTTATCTTTTTAATACTTTTTAAAGCACCACCATTTGCCAGACACTAAATAGTTGCAGGCAACTTCATATCAAAAATATATGGGTTGACCATGATTTGTAGTACATACATACTGAGATTTCTTTAGGCCAGTTTAGCACAGAAGACTCTATAGTCATAGGCAGAGTGAGTCTGTGTGATATTTTAAATGATTTTGTTTGAATATATTTACATGTGAATTATATATTTTAGATATTCACATGAAATACAAATTATGCATGTACATATATACATATACTTTTCTGCATATGTGCATATATAGCTGAATTTTCTATTGATCACTGATGGCTTATTTTTTTCTGTTTCATTTTGGATGAATTTTATTGCTAAACCTTCAGTGTTTAATCAATTAAGCATGACCAATGAGATTTTCATTTTAGGTACTGTCATTTTCATCCAGATCTTCCATCTGGGTATTCTTTGCATAATCCACATCTCATTATGTTCTTGTTTTTGTTTAGGTTCTCATACTTAAAGAAATAATCTGGTGATTCCATTACATCTGACATTTGGACTTATTTTTATTTACCTGATTTTTTTACATACTTCTTTATACTTGTTTTTTTTATTAGCTGTTGAACATTTGGTTACTATTGTTTGTTGTACTCCGTTGAATAGTGCTGGGTGGTATGGGTTTAATGATATTATTTGTAATCTAATCATTTGGACATTTACTTTTAAGACTTGTTGGTGTGAGTAGGTAAAGTATAACAGTTAGTCTAAGAAGGTCATATAGAACTCTTGCTAAAGCATAACACTGAATATTCTCTGATGGCCTATATATTAAGGTCTTTCCACTTGCTGGGTATAAACACAAATTGTTTGCAGATCTCAGTCACTTTCCACTCTGCCTCTATCCTGAGTTTTGAGGGATTTTCTGTCATGTACAGAACAGAATTCATTGAACTATCATCCTCTGCAAATCGTAGTGACTTTCTCTTTGTAGCTCTCAATTCTGATTTCTGCACTGAAAATTCCATATTTCTTTTGACATGCTGAGTTTGGATCTATCTCCTGAGCTTGATGAGGTCACTGGACTTTGTTTGCATCCCTTTCCATGTACTGTAATCTACAAGCATCAAGCTGTGCTGGTCAGAGAACTGGCCTGCTCTAGTCCTTTCACTCCATATCCCCTATTTCCCAGGATCTAGATAGTACCTTTTCACACATTTTACCTAATTTTCTAGTCTTTTAATGCAGGAGAGTATATCTGGTTGCTTTTACTCTGTTATCAAGTAACTATCCTGTTACTCTATTTTCAGAACTAGAAGTTCTAACTTAAAAATTAGGATTTTACCCAAAAGGAGCACCCAAAAGGCAAGAAAAAAGAAAACTAAACAAATCTTATATAATAGGAAGAAAAAAGGATTTCAACTTTATTTTTATTTTTCCTGTCCATTAAAATTCTAATTTAATCATTATAGTTTTGTCTTCAGAATTTATCATATTTCTTTTTCTTTTGTCAAAACTTTCCTTTTCATTATTAGTCTTCCTTGTAAGGTCACAGTGATGTTTTTATTTGCTTAGTATTACTTTCTGAATTTGTAACTAAATTTGCTTGATCCTTCTGAATTTCACTCCTGGTATTTTCTTATTTTCTAATTTTGATTTTGAGGTCATTTTTAACAACTTCTGCTTTTCGAATATCACCTTTGTATCCTGAACTTAAAATCTCACTCAGAGAGTGAATGAGAGTAAGGCAAATGTTTTTATTCAAATTTGATTTCCTCTGTTGTTGAATTTGATGTTCTTTCTAGTGTGTGTACTAGTATTGCTGTTTTATACTGTTTTGGGATGCTTTATTTATTTACTGCAGACTTTTTCTAGTGAATTGCCGGTTGTTGCAGAGTGACATGTGACAGGTGGGATGCACTAAGAACAGGTCTATGGAACCTGAATTCTCTCCATTATAACTTGGGATTCCCTGCCCTCCAACCAATACCTCAAGTCTCTGCTATGAGCAGTTCTCCCTGGGAAGAGTGATGCATGACTTTATGCTCCTTTTAGAGTTTTCCCATCTCCAGCACTATTACTCGACCTTGAGCTCCATGCTACTTCTGTTTATTGTATCCTCTAGCTTGAGAATAATTCTAAAAGTTTTTTCTTTAGCAATAATACATTGATGAGTACATTTTGCCTTTGGAATTTTGTCATTCAACTGATCCTTTCTTTCAGAGATTCCTCCGCAATTTCACTTGTACTCTAAAAACAACACTGCTTGTTTTCCAGGATGGTGTTTATGGCAGTTTCTAATCATATACACATGAAAAATTTGTAATAACATAATATACAGAATTACATAAATACATATGTGTGAATTGTTTGTCTACTATGATGTAACATTTTTAGGGATATGCAATTAGATATTGTCATGCATATAAATATACCAGCCATGTATATAAACAAATGCATATACATACATATAAATAGTACATATACTTTATATAATCTATTATATAGCTTTGTTAGTAAAGAAAGGCTCAGTATGCACTTGACCCAAGATCTTATTCTAGCACCCTAACAGTTATTCCTATCAAAAGTCATTCAAATTACTCTGGTGACTTTAAAGCAGTCAGAACTTTTGGAGCAGAAGTTAATTTCCAGTATGTACAATATTATTATACTGCTATACTTAGGGCAGGACAGGTTATTGATTATTTTTATCTTTGTTACTTCCCCCCTATCTTTTCCTAACTCATGTCTCAGAACTGAAATAAGAACCCGTGTTCTTTTACCATCAGCATGGAGGGCTGAAAACAGTTTATCTTCTTATCTTTTATGATAGTTTGCCAGAGACTATTTAGAGAGGGAGGAGAAAGACTCCAATATCTTTGAAATCAGAGATGAGGGAGGTGTTGTTGAGAAGACAGTCTGCCTTTCTCTAAGGCTGAGATTTCTCTATATGAGGAGAGAAAAGGTAGGCCCTGTGTTATGCCAAGGAAAATATCATCTGAAAAAGGATAGCAATTTTGCAGCTTGAATGCCAAGATCCTTATTTCTAGTTGATGCAGACTTTAATAAACTAGGAACACAGGGACCTATCTAACCTCTTAAAAAACTAAGAAAAGAGGGAAGAATAAGCTATGAGGTAAAGAACAGGCTAAGCCACCTACTGTTTCTGTTTGTTTGTTTTGACATAGATGAACAGTAGGCACAGCTAGTGGGTTGTATTTATCATTGCAGCACCATTAGCTTTGTGATTAAGGAAAATGTCTAAAGATTTCTACTTACTGTTGATTGGTATCCAGTAAAATTGCTATGCAATCACTGTTCCTGTTTTTAATGCTGTCATCAGTGCATTCATAGATAATTTAGTGAGGCGGCATTAAGAATCACTGGTTTTATATTTTAACTCAAATATTCACTTTAAAATTTTACCAGATAATCAATTACATTATTCCTTCACTAAAGACAATATTGGTCTACTCATTTGGCAAAGAGTCTCCCAATAGTTGTACCTAGAGCATTTAATTTATAGAAGTGACCAGATGATGATATGGAAATGATATTGAAAGATTTTTTTATTACATACAATTCTTGAGAAATAGGGGCAATCTATACCATGCTAAGCCACAGAATAAGCACCAGATTTTGGTTACGAGATAGAAGCAAGAATAATGGAGAAAGCCTAGATCTCAGCTTTTGTTGGAATTTCAATGAGAAAGGCAAGGAAGATAAAAGTAAACAGCTCAGGATTGGCTAGTTTGAATTATTTTGGTGTGGTTTATTCATTTGTTGTATTTGTTGTTTAGTGGTGGTTTCTAATTACCTGATCCCTGAGCTGACTTAAGGCAGAAGAAATATTGGCTTAGTATGTGATAGTTAGATGAAGAGGAACTGTAGGCTCTTTGAAATTAATTGATTTTCAAGTGAGAGATGTACTCCTATCCAAAGAATGGGCTAATCCTGACATGGGCAGCTTCTTTTTGGCCAAAGTTTTAAGTGGTCAGAATATAAAATATAAAAACATTTTTAAATCATCAGTGCAAGTAGAAACTTAAACATGTGTTTATTAACACTTAAAACATAACCTAATGATTAAGAAATATTTCAGAAAAGTGGAAAACAATAATAGCAACCTTACATTATTGAAATCATCATTAAAATCATTAGCATCTAAGCTAAAACTTCTTTTTCTCCTATTACTTGGGATATATGTAAAATATACTAGGCCTCCCAAAGGCATTTCAAATATATATGGACAACACTTGAATTTTATGTTACAAGATGTATTATATAAACATCTTTGATTTAGTATTTTTGCTAAAGAAAAGTCAAGTTAAAACTTAAGCGACTATACTTGAGGATATAAATAGACCTAGGAATAGACCTTTTTAATAGACCTAGGAATGGGCTGCAAAAAAATAAAGTGTACAAATATCTATTAAAGAATCATATATTTCTTGCAATAGAGGTATGAAGCTTATATCAACAGTAAGTTAGAACCAAAAAAAATTCAGAATTTTCTTATTCTCTTAGAAATTAACAACTGTTCTTGAATGCTGTGAAAATAAATCTTTATTAGTAAAGTATATTTAGAATCACAAAAGAAGCAGGGTATAGATGAACTATTATTTCATTCTCCTCTAAAAGAAGTAAATTGTATTATATTCCTGCTAAAGGAAGCAGGAAAAACAAATTTCTCTGTTAGTAGTTGGATAGCACTTGAAGATTTTTTTTTTTTTTTACATATTCAAAGTGCAGACCTGTTCACTTATAATCCACTTTTAAATCATTGAGCAGGATATAGTGAAACGAAAATAAAAATAGTTATAACTTTGTTGGATAAAAATTATTTTAATACTCCAAAAAGCAATACAAGAAAATAGTTATGAATGGAAAAAACACAGGAAACTTTAAGTATTACTGCAGATTTTGAATGGAATGGTGACAGCTTCCCATGGAATCAGGCCCTTGTTTGCTAACCTCTGTTCTTGAGTTTCCAGGCCAGTAGGGAGAAACAGACATTGGGCCCTGCTTCCCCCCTTGCCACCCTAAGTGATCAACCCCGTAATGCCAGGATAACAGACCTCTAAGTTCCAGAGTGTGACTCAGGGCAGCTGCCACCTCTCACCTAGTGTGTGATCTACAATAAACATTCCAAGTGCTAGCTGATACCCGGTATAACCAGTAGTTTTCTCCTTACTACTATTCTTAACCTTAGTCACACTAATTCCCACCATTTCAGTGATAAGTGCCTTGATCTTCAAATCTATCAAGGTCGGCCACTAGCTATAGCAAGACCTACATTTTTAAAGAAGACAACCTCTGTCATGAGAATACTGGAGCCTTTATTTCCTACAGTCAGATCCAGCACTCTTTCTATAGGGAGAGCTCATCACAGAACTCTGATACAAAATTAGGGCAAAGATGAAATTGGCATTTAGTACCCCCAACGCAGTCCCTTCCATATTCTTCTCTCAGCTATCTAACATACAGAGAATCTAACATACAGTCTAAAGATAACCTATATTTTCTCCAGTTTTTTAGTGCCTCCCTATTTTATGTTTTGTCTGCTCATTGCAGTATTTCTCAAAAGGGGTGCTGCAGGCATTGTAAGAAGGAATTTTATTTTCCAAAGACAGATGCTTAAATGATAATATTTTTTTAAGGAAAACAACCTTCTCAGCCAAACAAGAACTTCTGTTAAATCTTTTAGGGCTGGCATCTTATTTATGTTGGTATCCCCAGCGTTGAGCTGTAGCACCTAGAACAAAGAAAGTATTATTTGATGGTTTACAGAATAAATATGGCTTGTGATCTGAAAGCTGGACTACACACCAGACTAGTGAAATCTATTCAAGGGTCACTCTTTACAACTACTAATTTCTCAAGAACATGAGTTTTGTCTGTCTCGCCAATTTAAAAACTCTTACCTGTTGAAATTAGTCAGATGTCAGTATTGCAAAGTATAGTGTGAAAGAAAAAAAAAAACAATATCAAAGGTAAAAAGCAATGAGTTGTCGAAAAGTCAGGGCAGGAAAGAGGGATTAGAGATTCCAGCTTCTCAAGCACCACTGAATTGTCCCTGGGTTGCCTTAGCAACTCGGAACGCGTCCAAGCCCGCCGCGCCCAGCGCCACGCCCAGCGCCACGCCTCCGTCCCGCCTTGCTCCGACTTCCCCGGCTCAAACCCCTACTTCCGCCCCAACTTGCCAGCCGGGACCTAGAGCCCCACTACCTCTGCACTGCGCTTGTAATGCCTGATTAAAAATACAGTCCCAAATAACTGCATTAAAAAATCCTCTCTTGATACGATGCATATCTTCATCCCACATATGCAAATGCAAAAGGGAAAGCTGTTTGTGACACGGAGGCGCCATTTAGCGTGACACTCTAGGACCAATTTTGCTGGCAATGTCTTGGACAACAACGCCTCTGGAGGGCCCCAGTCAGCTCTAGCAGACGTGGATCTGAGCAGAGCGGCGGAAGTGGGGCTACCGGGCGAGCTTGACTTGGGGTCTGGACCCACACCGGCTCCACCATGTAAGTTCTTGCTTGCCGTGCGGCCGGGTTTTGGTCCGGCCGCCCAACCCTAACTCTCTCCCGCTTTCTTCCTCAGGTCCAAGGTTTCCTTTAAGATCACGCTGACGTCGGATCCGCGCCTCCCCTACAAAGTGTGAGTAGCGCTGCTGCGCTGGGTCTTCTAGCCACGGGGTAGGGTCCGGCGAGGCAGGTCCTGACCTTCCAAGCGATTTACACCTTAGCAGACCTGCGTCCCTTCTCGCTTCCTCGTCCTTCTCTGAGCTTCTCTCGTCCCACCCGAAACCAAGGTCGCCCCTTTAAGTATCATTTGCCCGGGGCGGCAGGTGGGGTGTGTGCTGCTATAGGACCTCCCATCAGAACTCAGTTTGGGGTGGTGATGGAGGACTGTAGACAGGACTCTCGTGATTTGCTGGGGGAGACTTTTAATAACGCCTATCTGCTAGTAATTAGAGAAAGCCTTTCACCACTTTTTACCTACCAGCTGTTAAGAGGAAGTAATGGGAAGACAGCCCAACCAAAACCCGAAATTATTTTTTAATGAAAATTATTTACTTGCCATTAGTTTCCATCACTGTAATTTTGTACATACAGCTTCACACTTAAACATATGCACGTGTTTCACTCACTCTTCACTAAATATCCGCTGTCAACATGCTCTCAGGTGTGTGAGGAACCCCCAGTTCCTCTCCCACCTGTTTTTCACAGTCTAAGAGGTTTTTGTCGCGTTTTCTTCTGTTATTCTTATTCCACAAATGAGAAAAACTGGTATTTGTCTTTCATTTTCTCACTTCACTTAACACGACTTCTCAAGAACCATGCATTTTTGTCCCAACACCCACTTTTGTCTTTTTTCAATAGCTGAGTTGTATTTCATTGAGTATATACCAACATTTCTTCCAGTCTTCTGTCAGTGGATGGTTAGCTTGATTCTCTTTTCTTTGATATTGTAAATAACACTGCCCTAATTATAAGGGTACAGTAGATTTTTCATATTAGTGTTTTTATAGTCTTTGGATAAATACTAAGACTCCCTTTGCTAAAGCACATGTTATTTTTAGTTACATCTAAAACATTTTAATTTTTTAAGGAATCCCATACTGTTTTCCCTACAGCCTGCACCAATTTACATTCCTGCCAACAGTGAATTAGTGGTCCATTTTCTATGTGTACTTGCTAACATTTCTTGTTTCCAGTCTTTAATACAGGCCATTCTTCCAGGGATGAGGCAATACCTCAGTGTGATTTGATTTGCATTTCTCTTATAATAAATGACATTGAGCTTGAACATTTATTATTGTCAGGCTCTTACTTCTTGGTATGTAAGATTCAACAGTCATCACAAAATAATGAACCTGAAATCATACATTTTTTTATATTATGATTTAATAGTGCTTAGTGGGAGTGGGCAATTCAGAAATGGAGCACTTTTTCCATATGCAGCCTTTAACTTACCCTTTAACAATTGAATGATGAATAGTTTCTAATCTGAATACATACTCATTTGGACCTTCTTATGATTTAAGCTTTGTTGAGAGTGTTGCAGTTAAAAGTCCTGTGAAATACAACCAAAAACAGATATAATGCATAATTAAAATAATTGGTATCTTCACCTACCTACTGAATTAGAATAAGTGTCATCAGTTTTAGTGACTTAGCTGTCTTTTGCTCTCACATTATTTCCGAGTGTTTGTACACATTACCTTGGGTATTCATGGTTATAACTGAGAACTTTAAGAACCCCAGTAATTTTCCTATCTCCAAAATATCATTTTCTAATATTCACTTGTGAGTAATCACATTCTCCTGTTCCAGCTGATTTACTCATAAAAATATTTTTGCAACAATATTTCTCATAATTCATTAACTACACTGCTTTTTAATCTGTAACTACCTTTCTACCCTGAACCTTCCCCCCACTCTTTTTCTTCTTTCCCATGATTCATCTTTAAATCACATTCTTGCAACTACCCTTAACTCTGGTACCCCTGCCCCCAATATATTTAGCTTAATGAAACACCAGCCTCTGAACTCAGCATTTGTTTTCTCTGCATAACAATGTCCCTCCTACATTTTCAGGTTTGCTGGTTTTCCTCTTTGTGCTTAATGGACTTTTTAATATGTCTCTTCACACTTTCTACACTCCTGACCTCTTGCTCTCAAGACATCACAGAAAAACTCATGCTACCGTAATTTCTGTCTACCAACCTGTCAATAAAAAGTATGACTTTACTCCTATGAAAAGTCAGTTGATTCCTTTGGCTCTGGATCTTTTAGTCTTTTCAAGATGAAGGTAGAGATTTCAGAGATCCCTTTTTCTTTATCATCTTTGATTTCTGCCTTAATACTCTTTCCCATCAATGAGTAAATACACTCTAAAAATTGAAGACTGAGAAAGAGGATTGAGTATGATGGTATCAGTGTCTGTGAGTGCCTGGAACATAGTAATTAATATGTGATGGCTGAATGACTTGAAAGAAACAACTGTTGGTATACATGTGGTTATTATAATCTACATATTATGTAAATTGTATAACACATAATGGTATAATATACAGATTGTATTTTTTTATCAAATGTACTTTAAATATGTGTGTGGCTATGTCATGATAATTCAGCTGTATTCTTTTAAGATTAAGTGGTAGCTAGTTCTTCGGTATCAGCGAGAAACAGCTCTTAAGATTTTGGGAAAGTGTGCTTTAACATTTTAATTTCACGTTTTGTTTTTCAAGCAAGTAAGCATGTCCTTTAAAATGGAAACTTTCCTTGGAGTTCAGCATTACTAATAGATGAATTCTAGAAGAGATGTTTCAGTTCTAGACTGTTCTAGAGGATGTCAGAAGTTGTTTTTGTTTTCATAGATTCTCTGTTGGTATTGTTGCTAGGTTATAAAAATGCTGAAATCAAGCATTCTTTAATATATAGGGTGAGATTAAAACACCCTTAGCTCTTTCAGTCTTCTTCCAGTCTTTCCAAGCATGTTTCCTTTCTCTTCACCATTTTTCCACTCTCACTTAATGAACACTTCAGCCACCCCTACTGTCATCTTGACTAGCAAAATCAATTGGCAATTACTTACCAAATTAGTCCTCCCTGCTTTTACACATGCCTTCTTTTTTGTGCTTGAAATAAAGGCTTTTGGCCACCACATTTTGACAAATAACATTTGATAAATCAGAGTTTCACCTCTAAAGAGGTATGAACAGAACAATGTGTTGAATTCTTTAATTTTCTATAGAAAGTTTATTCTTACGCTTTAAGACAACTGTCAAGTTATATCCGCTTACATGAAATATTTATTAAAAAAAATAAATTGTGCTAGTAACTTACTTTAAAAATTCACTTTAATACATGACATAGTTTAAGTTGTTTTTTAAAATATCAGTAGAATGTATGTCCTAATTTTACAGAATGAGACAGCTATTTAAAATGCACAGAACATTCATGAAAAGAATTAGGAGCCAATGCTGATTCCCAGGTAGGGCCACTAATAATGAAACTGATGACCCTGCTGCCTGAGGTGAAAGAAGTTTAGACTGGAGGGAGCAGAGTGGACTCTTTGAAAATCATCTCTGGAAACAAGCAGCAGCCTATGTGTTTGTATCAAAGTATCAAAATAAAATCTGCACCAATAGAGATGGTTAATTTTCCCATGCAGATGTGGGCACCATCTCAGATATATGGTTAAATTCTTTATTTTAGAATTAGCATAGTGTGCAATCAAAGTAGCTGATATTCAGACTTTTAAAAGTTTTGTCCAATTCTGCCATAATTGCTGACAAAAGGAACAAAGAAATTTTTTAAAAAGTAAACTTTTAAAAAATCTTTTTGCAGGCTCAGTGTTCCCGAAAGCACACCTTTCACAGCAGTTTTAAAGTTTGCAGCAGAGGAGGTAAGTCTAGAAATTGGAATAACCTGTATGGAATGCAGTTTAGCAACATATTTAAGAAACTTAAATTTTTCATGCAATTCCTGCCCCTCCCCTATCTGTGAATTTATTATGAGGATTTACTATGCTTTCCAGAAGTTAAGCCTTCCTTCTTAGTTTAGTTGGATGTAAGTTAAGGCCAACTTACATATATAAGAAGAATGAGATAAACAAATTGACATCTGTTTACTGTAACCATTAAAGTAAGGGCAATTGAAATGGTGTAGATCAGTAACTCTTTAAACATTCTTTATTTGCTCCAAGATAACTATCGTAGGCCGGGCATGGTGGCTCATGCCTGTAAGCTTCAGCCTATGAAACGGCTGGGTCTAGGGATTGCGGTTCGAGTCCTGCCTGGGGCCCGTAGTGAGACCTAGTTCCAAAAAAATAGCTGGGCGTGGTGGCGCTGGCCTGTAATCCCAGCTACCTGGGAAGCTGAGGCTGGGGATTGCTTGAGTCTGTGGTACCCCGGGCAACGAGAGCCTGCGGTTCCACGGGCAAAAATAGCAAGACCTAGCCTCAAAACAAAACAAGGTAACTATCATATCCATAAAATTATCTCATAGTGTAGAAGAAGTATTTAATAAATAGATGTGGAATAAGGAAATAAACTTTGAGGACATGAACATACTTTAAACTGCTGGCCTCCAGAGTGTGAAGAAAGATTTAACTACCAGAAAGCATATTTTTTACATATATGCATATATCACATATATGCTGTATTTATATATTATATAGTAAATAATATATATACTATGTATATATATGTGTGTTTCACATACATATTGTGATGTATATCTTTTTATTATATGCATATGTCACATGTATTTATATATAGAGGTTGTATAGTATAGGCGCACATATATTACATATGTATAGGGTATAGGTACATGTATGTTATATTTTATAGTTTTGTCATTTACAATATGTAATCTTTTTTCTCCTTTTTAGTTTAAAGTTCCTGCAGCAACAAGTGCAATTATTACTAATGGTAAGAATTCATGGTAAAACTATTCTTAACCTCAGAACTATAGAAATTGTTTAGATAAATTAATTAAAATAATTTAAATACACAAGGACAGTGTATAAATGATACTCATAAGTATGAAAAATAAGTCAAGGCTACTATCAGTAATTAACTTTTTAATTTCTTTGTGCTTTTGGTATAGAGTAAGATTTAAATTATCTTCTGTTCCTGTCACTTCAGGCCAATTTTAAAGAAAATAACTTTTCCTTTTATTTAATAATAGTTTTTAAATTATATTAGTAAATGTTTTTGCAGTATAGAAGTTGAACAAAAATGTACCTTTGCTATAGCTTGTTGTTGTTTTTCTGGTAGACTACTTTATTATAGATTTGCAATAATGAGATTGTATCTAGTAAGATAGATAATTTAAATTCTGAATATCTTAGATTACTACTTAGAACTAAACCTGATGAACCTATAAAAAAATACTGAAGTAAGATGAGTAAAAACTATAGGGAAGGCTTAATTGTCAGGAAAAAACAACGTAATAATGAGTTTTGTTGGCAGCTTATGTGCAGTTGGGATAAAGTAACAAAAAGTCTTAGTTCAGATATGACATAATTTCAAGTTACTTTGAAACTTTTATCATGTCAGAAGGACTTAAATGGCAACTTGGGCACTGATAGCCTTCAGATTTTACATGTTGATAAATATGCATGGTTTCACTTGCATTTGGGATCTAGAGAAACCAAACAAAGGACTAAGTCAGACCCTTGGCAGCAGACAGTAGAGCTGAGACACGGACTGAGGGGCAAGGAAATACGACAGGCAAGTAGAGAACTTGAAGGGAGGAGAGCCGAGTGGAGTGTGGTAGAGGGCTGTGGAAACTTTAGTGGGAAAACTATGGTGACCACACCCAAGGGAAGAAATCTTATATTGTGGAAAAAATAAACAAGAGTGTTTAAAATACGCACATTAAAAAGAAAGATTTTAGCCTGGGAGGACTATGGTTAATGACATGCCTGAAAACTTTTTGCTTTATTTTTCATTGTATGTGACATAATGGAACACAAAAACTGTCTTCTAAAATTTATCAGGATCTTCGCATTGACTGTTCTTGTTCAATCCAGCAATGGGTTTAAATATCTAATAGTAACTGATTTCAAGAGGTAACTTGCTTGATATATTGTCATTCAAGCTGTTGGATTTAAATTTTTTAGTTTGTGCCTGCATGCATAGCAGCACTGTTTTGCAAATATCTTGTTACTGTTAAGCCATTTTGACTTTAGAAGTAACTTAGTTGATTTTAAAACTTATTTTTCTAGATGGAATAGGAATAAATCCTGCACAGACTGCTGGTATGTGTCTAAACTTACAAGATTGTGGAAGACTGTATACTGAATATTGAATTCATTCCAAGTAGATTTGATACTTTTCTGTGATAATAAGCTTTTTTAAGATATCTTATAGTCTCTACTTGAGTAATAACTTGTTTCATTCTATGTATCAGTTATGTATACTTTTGCCTGTAAGAAAGAAATTAATCTTATTGGTTAGTAAACTTTAAAGACATTTAATTATTATACAGAACAAAAAGTTTGAAAGTAATCTAGTTCTATCAATGAGAAATAATAATAACTTGCCTACCTTATAAGGTAGTTGTGAGGTAGTATGTATAAAAGTGTCTAAAAGTCTTCATTAGTTGTAGAATCTAGATAACAGATACAGATATAGAATTATCTATATCATTCAAAATATGCTGTTTTGTTTTGTTTATAGGGAGAAGGTAGGGAAAATAACATGCTGTTATTTTAAAGAATGTGCTTATTTAAGTGTTGGGGGACTAGTCTACACTGAAAGCTATTCAAACTTGTCATGCAGTCCTATATATATTGATTATTAACTAGCAAAAGGTAGAAGTAGTCTGAAGGTAGTTTTATGCTTTTTAGATATATCCTTTTTTTTTTTATATTCTAATTATAATGTTTTGAAATGAAGTATGATTTAATATGACCTCAACCCTAAACAGTAATTAATTTTAAATTATGTTTTTCTAAAGTACTTCTGTATTATAGCAATTGTATTGCCTTCATAGGGATTGATTTTCTGGATATTGAATTTAAACCAAATAGAAAATAAAAAGTCACATAAAATTGTAATTTTTAACACAAATTTGTGGTTTTAAGTATATACTATTAAATAAAAAAGGTTATTCACTAAAAATCATGTCATTTTATTGTAGAGATACCTTTCAGTGTAGGTTCAGATAAGACAGTTTTGTTTTTTGTTTCTAGGCCTTTTATTGTGACTTAAATAAGTATTGATTAAATTGATTTATGTTATTTTATATTATCTGCTGCTATTATTTTCATGGTAAGTGTTCTTATTTAAAATGTTCAGGTTTTTATTGGGTTATGAAGAGGTGACAGAAATAGGAACTAGCAGTATAGTGCATAGACCTGGCTTCTGACGATATTTGAGGTTTTGTACCTGTTTGTACTGCTTTGTTTGTTGTCTACAATAATGATATGAATGTTAACATAACTGGGTTTTTATATACCTAACTTTATGTTTTGTGTGTTTGTATAGGAAATGTTTTTCTAAAGCATGGTTCAGAACTACGAATTATTCCTAGAGATCGTGTTGGAAGCTGTTAAAAATCTACTTGGAACATAATTACTTTTCAGAATAAATATCGGTATTGTTGCTGTTGTTGTAAAAGTGAAATCAGGCATTTAAAAATCCTGTGAAAACACCAATTGTTGGTGGATGTAACAAAAGGTGACTGTCCCTTCATGTTCACATTCTCCATGCGAAGAGGAAATGCTCATTTATACCTGAGATCCATCACCACAGAAGATCATAGTCTTTCATTGCTACCTCACAGCACACAGATAGTTCATTAGGGATAAATGGATTGTCCAGCTGTGTCTTACTAACTGAAGGATGCTTCTGATGACTCGAGAATATTTGGAAAATTAAACTGGTGTGAAACTTCCTATTTGTCTGTTAGTTAAAAAGTGTAAAGGATTACAGATGGTAGTTTCAGTTTGCTTGATAACATCTAACATGCAGACTTAGTTGACTTCTTAATTTATTTAATTCATGATAAAAGATGTAGGCATCAGTGAATAACTACACTTTTTAATCACTTGGGTTTTTTAAGTTTCAGATTTTATGTTACAATAAATTTTCATTTAATACCAGATTTTAAAAATATTTCATCTAACCCTTACAAAAAGTTGATGACCCATACCAAAGTGTTTTAACTGATTTTTGCAGGATCCAATACTTGTCATGATGGGAATTGAAAATAAACTGGAAGCATCCTTTACTGAGTTATGTGTTGCTTTATCAATCTATTTCAGTAAGTCTGTAGAAATTCTTAAGAAACCATTCACAGCAAAGCTTAAGGAAATGTTAATTCAGTAAGGAAGCGTTACTAGTTAATAGGATTGAATATGAAACCAGGAAAGGGAAGATGGGACAGTCCAAGTGACTAATGATCCAGTAGGAAGGAAAGAAACAGGAGACAATAGAAAGCTTGTAACAGTGCTAGAAGTATGAGCCAACTCCATAGGCAAAAAAATGCAGACGATATGTTCAAAAAAGCAAAATACTTCACATTGTCTTAAGCAGAAAAAGCATCTGGGGAAAAGAAAGTATAGACCTTGTCAACATACTGATTTCCAAATTTCCCTTATGAATATGTAATGAATAATATGTATTGAAGTAGATTTTATTTGTCCTTGTAGAGGAAATCAATTTCTATGAAGATTTGAAATGTGAAAAGGTTCCTGGTAATTCAGTACCAGTGCTCCTGCCTGTGTTCTAGATTTTGAGCAGCCTGGAGGCAACTTGTGTGTAGGTCTTGGTCTTTCTAGTCCTGGAAAGGTAGTAGGTTTTAATATTCATGTATTCGTACAGAAAGCATTGCTCCTCTGCTCAATATTTATCTAAGTGTTACCTTCCTTAACATAGACCCTATGGTTGTTGGAAAGAAATGTATAAGGAAATGAAATAGAATTAACGTCTGAAGGGTGATGTTGAAGTTAACTTTAAGAAACCACATTCTTGAGTTTTACAAATGAAAAATAGGATTCTGAATTGTAAAGGGAAAATATGACAGAAAAGTATACTGCTGATATTTAGTGAATTTTTTATTTTTATAAACAAAATTTGATGCTCAAAGAACCTCGGTCCTTAATAATATTAAGCTGCATTTACTCAAGAATTTTTGTTCTATACTATGAAGTCAAAATTTTTTGTTTATTGGTTTGAAAATTTTATTGTAGTACTTAAAAACATCTTAAAGAACTAGATATTTTGTTAGTCAATAAATGTGATCTGCAGGTTCTTTGTGTAGACCGTTTTTGAAGTGTTGTGTTTAAATGCACTATTGGCATGTATTTAACATCTTCTGAAAATACATTTTGTTATTCAATAAACTATATTGTCTATTATTAGAGCTTTCAGAATTCCTGTTGAGCCAGTGTATAACAAATGTAAGCCAAAAAGGTGGGGGGCCAAACTGGGGGTATGAGGATAAATGACCAAAGATGATTATAGTTCTGAAAATGAGTATGTACTTTCAAATGCCAGTCTACTTGACAGATAGTAATTGTCTAACTAGTAGTTCCCAAGTCAGCCATTACAGTAACCTAGGAAATCAAAATTAGAAATTTCTGGGAAACATGCCTAAAATTATTCTGATTAAATTAGTAATGGTGTAGAAGAATTGGTTTTCCAAAAAAAAAAAAAATATATCCTCCTGATTTATGCTCTGTAGCTGGGTTTGAAAATGATAGGCCCACCTTTTCACTTCCTAGATGAAGATGAAATCTGAGGCAACAAAGTAATATGTTTTAGAGTCTTGGAAATCCCACTACATGTTTTTCTAGTAGCTAAGTGTGAAGAGCTAACAGTCTCACTGGAGATAAAGTTTACTTTTGAAAGGTTTCAAGTCCTTGTAGTTATTTGGGTATTTTATATCTTAAAGTTAGCTATTTTAAAGAAAAATGAGAACACAGGGGCTGTTTAGACCCTTTTCTCAAATTAATAAAAGACCCAAGGAGATAACAGATAGTTTCACTTAAGAAGGAATATAGGGAAACTGAAGAAAGGGTCAAAACTCAAATTAACAGGCAAATTACAGAACTGAATTTATCGCAGGAGGGGAGCTCAGTGGGGTCAAAATGGGCAGGAAGATCACAAGGAACTATGTATGGGGTGTGGCTCATGGATGATGTGGTGGGAGATTTATGGGGATTACACCAAAGGGGATAAATGAAATATTAGACAAAAATGAACAATGATGTAAGGAAGTTTAAAAAAAAATTACCCATGGATCCGGAAATATTTTTAAGTTGGAAACAATATACTTTAGTAATTCTAAGTTAACGCTGTTAGTGATCTTGAATCCATTTATAAGATTATGTATTATGCAAGTCATGCGCATCTGATTTACATATGTGATTCCAAAGTGTTGCATAGATCTTAAATATTTTGACATACTTTCACTTTGATTCTTCACAACAATGCTGACTTATCTCCATTTACAGAAGAAAATGGCTTAAAGAGGTTGAGTTCTGACATTTGACTAAGGAATTGTTCACATATTAAAAATATTCAGTATCTATTTGAAATGTATCATATCTGTTAATTTATAAATTTTAAAAAATGTGTTAGATTTATACTCAGAGTGTTAAATATGTACATAATGATCATGAATATTACCTTTTTGTAAATATAAGGTTTTAGGATATTAATCAAAAACCAAGTGAAGGCTAGTACCCAGTCTGGCATTGGGAAATTAGTACTGTTATCCATTTTCATCAGCCCTACCAGACAACTTAGGGGTTTGTTGTTTTGTTTTAATGGATCTTAAAAATTCAGCTACAAAATTAGTCCCCTATAACCCGCTTTACCAGTCCCAACCAGACTTACTCATTTAACACTGTCAATTTAGAGATTCTCTACCTTTTGGTAGTGCTGAGGGATAAACATTACTTAAACTAGATAATCTCAAAAACATTAATCTTTCCAATCTTTTATCTTCCAAATTGCCAAAATCAGATATTTGGAACTCATTAAATTCTCCCTTTCCATAGCATAGCAAACCAACCATAAAACTATTTGATTCTTTTTACAAAATTTTGAACCTATCTCTACTGTCTTAAAGACTTCATCTCATACATGCTATTATAAAAATGTCTACTCTCTGTTATCTTCCACACAGTTACAAAGAGCTTTTTAACATGAAAATATGTTCATGTGGGTCCATTAGTTAAAATTCTACTGAATAAAAATGTATAATTTCCATAACATGATGCCTTCAAGGCCTCATCTTTGTTGAGAGTTATATAGTACAGTTGATCTTACAGTTTTGTTCTCCAATTCACACTACAGCTACACTAAGCTACAAATTATGTTTAGTATCTCTGATGTGCCATATTCTCATGCCTCCATGGAAAACATCTTCATAAGCCACAGAGCCTTTCCTCACTACTTCTAATCAGGGCTAGGTGTTTTTAAAAAGTAACCATTGCATTTTCCACTTTGTCCCATTTTAGCAATTATTAAATAGAGAATTATAATATTCATCCCTGATTTAAACTATAAACTATAAAAGCAGAGCATCATGACTTAAATGGGACTTCCAAATTGTCTTGCACATAGCAGATAGTAACCATATAATTGGAAGACCACGTTAAAACAAACTGAATTGCCACTCTGTGTGTCTCCTACCTAATAACTTCCTTAGCCCGAATAATTCATTAACTGATACTGATATTTCTTCCATTTTCTTTTTACAAAGAATTTACTATCTCAGAAATGTTTAAAAACATTTTTAACATTAAAAAATGTTAAAAAAAAAACATTTTCTCCCATTTTGAAATAAATACTATTAATTGTACCAGAGATGAAATAAGATTAACGTTCATTGTCTCCTTGAGTCCCCTACAATTTGTAAGTTGCAACAACAGCAGAAGCTACCAAATGAAGTAATACGGTAACAAAAATGTGCCTCGAATCCTTTTTTTAATTACTGAGCAGTTTTGAGCATTATATATACATTATCTCACTGAAGTCTTAATTTCATTGAACTCTTCCCACAAAATACCATTATGAATTTCTTCAATTTACCAATAAGGGAGCCATGTTTTAGGCTAATGAGTTACAATGGGATTGACTACTAGGTGTACATGATTAGAAAATATACACTGTGGATCATTAAATATGTGCCATCATTCTTTTTTCTAGAATTATACTGAAATATTTTCCCAAAGAGGGAAATATGGAGGGTCCTTCAGAGCTTGCGTTTGAATAGTTCTGTAATCTCACTTCATGTGAAAATGTTAACATTTAGTGAAATTCAAAATATAGTCTCTCTTTTTGTAGAAACAATTTATAACGATGAAAATTGTGAACATTCAAAAAGTAAATTTATGGCCATTTTCCTATATAGAGAATGTTGTGGTAATTTTGTCACTGGGTGCAAGACACTGACCAAGGTTGGCAGACAAATGCAAAGCCAGTTTTTGGCATAAATCTCTGAATTTCTGGCAAAACTTGTTAGCAATGTAAAAGCTGTTATTGAGAGCATATTGTGATGATGCATCATGTCAATATTTGTTTGGCTGAGTAACACTGTGAATTTAAAAAATTAATTCTTAAATGCACAATTTACAACTGATGAGCCATTTTAGAAATAAACTGCATGTGATTTTTGTTGTCAGTGCCACAAACATTTTGACATCTTAAGAGGAGATGCTAGCTTTTCTGATTTTTCACATAAATATATGGACAGATTAGATTTTTCTGGATTATCTTTAGATATATACATTATTTAATTATTCTTAGATATGTATAGGAATAAAACACAAGTCATGCTGAATAAATAAATGAGTCACACAGCTCTTTATCTTTTGTGACCTCTGCTGTAAATCAACGTTATCTGTTAGATTGTTTTACTCAATATTCTCAGTTTTTGGATAGTGTTAGATGTCTAAAAATGTGTTGAATTAGGGAATAATATTTTATTCTTGCTATAGAGGTGGGATACACCTATCTTAAGTCTTAAATCCTTAAATCTTGAGCCTTAAAATTAAAAGTTTAGAAAGAAAGAATCACTATTAACTTCCTAGAAAAGATAGTACATATGGATAATAAATAATTATGATTTTATCCTTATATCAGGCAATGTTTTATGTTTTACATTCTAATTTAATTCTTATTGTAATAGTATTTGAGATTGATTGTTTCTTTTTCTTATACTTTATATTAAAAAGCTGGAATTTGCAAAGAGATGGTAATTTTTCTGAAGTTGCACAACTAATAGACTACAAAGGCATAATTCAAACCATACCTGTGAAGTGCCAGGACATACACTCTTAGCAGCTATATTAACACCCTCTCTGATTAGGGTCCTGATATATAACCTGTTCAAAACCCAGAAAGCTGGTACTAACCAGTTTTACCTTTTTTGCCACTGCCTTTGCACGGTTCTTCCTTAATATCCTGATTTACATGTCAGCCCTTCCATGGAGCTTAAAACCAGTAAGCAAGGTGAATGACACAAAGAGACACTTCAACAGTTCTATCATATTTCTTCACTCAGCTTGATATCCGTCAGCTTTAAATTCACTCCTTTATTGAAACCTTTAATTAGTGAAAGTAAAAGTATAAATTAGGCTCTCTTCCCTTTCAAGTTTAAACTTCATGTTCCTGCAGCATAGGGAGTAGGGCATGCCAACAAGAGTTTCTACTTCAGCCCTCTGCTGTAGATTTCATTGACTATATTAATCCTTACTTAAGACCAACAGATGTTCATTACTGCTTTCTACTCACAAATCTTTAGCATATGTTGGATAATTCAAATGGTTTCTTGTAAAGAGAAGAGGATGCCTGAAACCAAGGTCGATGAATCTGGAGATAGATTGAGAAACTGTAAGTAAAGCCAAAAAACAAAACCAAAAAATGGCAACGTCAGTTAGAATTTGAGTTAATAACTAGATAAAGGAGAGGACAAAAATTGGCAGAGCTTCAAATTTAGGAATTAAGAAAGAACAAAAATCCTGAAATGGTAGACAGATTTGGAACCAGGAAATATTATAGAAAAGTCAAAACATGGTGGGTGTTTGTGGGTAGGAAATGGAAAGTGGAAAGTGAGATCATCAGTTCATTTAGTGATATCTTATGGGCTGTTCAAAAATCAAAATTTATTTAGACAATTACTATACCAGACAAGAATAAAGAGGAACCTCAAGTCCAGAATGTGATGTTTCCTATTTAAATCTCCAGTATATTTAGTTCTGCTGTGAACTAAAGACCACATTAGAAAGATGCATATACAGGTTGTCCACAGTTATTGTGAGACATCAAGAAAGACAGACACAGCTGGGCACAGTGGCGCATGCCTATAAACTTCAGCCTATGAAGCGGCTGATGCCAGGGATCGCGGTTCAAGTCCCATTCGGGGCAACACAGAGAGACCCAAAAAATAGCTGGACATGGTGGCACGCGCCTATAATCCCAGCTACCTGGGAAGCTGAGGCTGGGGATTGCTTGAGTCCGTGGTACCCTGGGCAACATGAGTCTGCAGTTCCACGGGCAAAAATAGCAAGACGTAGCCTCAAAAAAAAAAAAAAAAAAAGAAAAAGAAAAAAGAAAAGGACAAAAACAGAACCTGACCAAAAATTTTGCTTTTTAAAACCATTGAAAGTAAACTTGAAGTACATAAGCTCCTTAATTGGTCCACAATTTGTCAAAACTTTTCAAAAGAGTGGTTTTGAATAAATACAAGTGAATATAGAAAGGTAAGTGAAATAATTCACTATTAATAAGCAAATTTCATTTTACCACCCCCAACACCTCATTGTCTGACAGTATTAGGTATTTGGCAGCAAACAGCTGCATTTCTGCTTTCTTTTGCCACCACCCCCCCCAGACAAGGAGTAGAGCAGTAATCTAAAGGCACCCTGCTGAAGGGAACAGAAGTCCTGGATAATAATTATGATGATTTAACCATTAGTACCCAAAAAATCGGCGGTCCTGATTTCCAAATAGTGACTGAGAGGTTGGGTTTGTGAAATCTCTTGGTCTTGGACCTTTTCCTGTATTTGATCATGTAGTGCTGATCAATAAAAATGTAGTTTTTGTTTTCCTTTCAAGAAGTCAAATGCCTTTCCATTGCCAACACTACTTACATAGATCATTCAACTACCGTTTTGATACAAAAATTGTGGGTGCCAAAGTGTCCTCTAAAAGAACAAACTGTAAGCAAGAAGAAGCTGTTAAAGTGGAAACTTCATCTTAAATGAGAGATGGAAGTGGAGCCAATTATAGGTACATTTGTACTTGCCAAAGAAAGCTGAAAATGGAAGGTTTTGAAAAATCTGCCACTAGTGGCTTTTTGGTAAAACTGAACAAAAAATATGATAGACCATATATAAAAAAGAAATCCATTCTGCCTGCCAAAGTAACTGTTTTCTTCCTCTTACCAAATTCAATGCTCAGGATAATTGCCTCTCCATGATGCTTTGTTACAAGCATTCTAAATAAGCCACTCTCAGGTGACCCTCCCCCCCCATTAAGAGCAGTAACCCCTAGGAATCTTCCATGGAGCCTTAAAATTATAATTTGTTCCAAACTCTCTGGAACAAATTCATTCTTTCTCAATCTCTGAACTTGATAATTAGGTGTGTTTAGTATGAGTTAAAAATAAAATGAAGTGGAAAGTTACCCAGGTGCAAGTTATTAACCTGGAGGTACAGAGATCAGACAAGACTTCAAAAAATGAATTCACATTTTGATCCACATGAGATATTCCCAACACATTGCTAAGTGTTTTATCTAAAGATTTTTTTTAATTCTTCCCAATGATCCATTTATATATTTATTTTATGGAGGATGAGAGAAATTAATTGACTTGCTTACAAGTAAATGGTAGAATTAGGATTTAACCCCACATTTGTCTTAAAAGTTTGTGTTCCTTCCACTCACTTCCAGTGCTGTAACCTAGGCCGAATATACACAGAGCATGATTTGTTAACGTGTCATCAGGGTGCTTCGCATTCTGGTGCATGGTATGTTTATTAAAATTACCTCTCTACCTCACTTCTTGCCATACTTTGTTGCATACTGGACATTTCAATCTCCAGCCATTTGATCACTCTGTTCTTGTCTGCAGTGCCCTAGCTGTTCTCCCCAATGGCAAGGTGCTTAACCAGGGGTAGTGCCCTGGTCCTAAAAGATGTTTGGAATTGGCTATAGCATTTATGACTTTCACATTGCGGGTGTTACTGATAATATGTGCCTGAGAATTGGGACTGTATTTTGTAACCATTCCAATCCAGGTAGGTTCATCATTGGTTTAGAAAGCTCAAAGAATGTTGGAACCCCTGGCGTTATAGTCACAAGATTTTAAATAGTGAGTAGGGAAAAACCAGCCAGCAAGGAAACAACCAAAACCAGATTACACGCCAGTTTATCCCCTCCCTCCTAATCCAAGGTAAGCCCACTTACAAATGTGCATGCCCATTGGGCCCATGTGTGTACAGTCATGGGATGGTGAAATACCACAGATTCTGGTCATAGAGGCTAATGGTAGAAGGTTATGAAAAATTCTGATAACTCATTTACCCTACAGGCCACTTTGTATGTGCAATGCCATGCTGCCTGCATTGTGCTATGTCACAAACCGTTGCTCTGAACCAACTTTCAGAGACCCTCCCAGAATACTGACTCTGAATCTTGCTCAAACCTCTAGTTCTTTTATCTCCATGATATTGTTGATACCTTTCATACTCGGTCTGTCTTTTTTCAAGAATTCTGAAAGATATCTATTAGTTTGTATTTAATACTAGTGCAATTGAATCCAGTTGCTACTTATGTTTTCTAGTATATCTAGATATATAGAGAGATATAGATAAATAGATATACTAGTATATGTATTAGAAGACATAACTAGCAACTGATAGATCTAAAGATGGATAGTTATATATCCATCTATATTTCTATATCTATCTAGCCATCTATCTATATATAGATACAGATGGATAGATCTATATACAGATACATATATGTATCTGTACATATATGTATCTGCATATAGATATAGATAGCTCCATAGATGTCTCTATCCATCTATCTATCCATCCATCTATCTATCTAGCTAGCTAGCTAGCTAGCTATCTCTCTCATCTATCTATCTATCTATCTATCTATCTATCTATCTATCTATCTATCTATCTATCTATCTATCTATCTATCTATCTATCTATCTATCTATCTATCTATCTATCTATCTATCTATCTCTCTCTCTATCTATCTATGAGTATCTATGGATACTCTATAGTTTCTACCAGCAATATCAATGCTCTTTTAAATAAGTTCATGTCTTACATTCCTTTAATCATAATCAAATTCACAAATATTTATAGCATGTGTTTTCCAGGTGCATTTAAAATGTTTTAATATGTGTTAACTCTCCCAATAATACTAGAGAGGCTTATATATTTCTCTCTCAGGAATATAGAGCTAACTTGTACTAAGTGATGCACACCCAGAGTCTGACTCTGAAGTCTGATGCTCTCACATGTTCAAAATGACCATTTCAGATCAACTACAAAAACAAGACTTTGATTTTGTGAAACATTAATAGTCTGTTAGGTATGACATTGAGTAACACATAGGAGTTCCAATGATGGTTACCTAAATAAGCTGAATGGGTCAAGGGAAGCCTCCTAAAAGAATGAACTCACCCCAGAGCATCAAGTTCAAGACAACGGACAAAGGAAAACAAGGTTAAGGAGTAAGATGAGACAGGACACATAGCACATAGGAAACTTATCAATTAGCTTAAATTTCATCTTGTAGGTGGTAGATTTTAAACACGGGGTGACTAAGTCAGGTAAGTTTTATAAAGACACCCTTGCGTTCGTATGCAGATGATATGAGAAGAGTAAGTTGACCACAGTGAGCTGTCAGGAGTCTATGGACATGCAGAGCAAGGGAAGAGGTTGAGGATGAGGACTGTGATACTGACAACAGAGGCTGCCTGAACTGGGACATTCTGGCAAGGTTTCATGTGAAATGTCCTCTTCAGGCCACATAGAATTCCCCACCTTCTGCTCATCTTCTGCCAGCATCCACCTCATTTGCCCCAACTATTTGGGGCATATATCTCATTTTGAATGTCAGTTGCAAATTAGAGTCTCTATTTCTTATATTCAAAAGGGGAGGCAACATTGTCTGCAGAGATGAGCAGTCAAATATTGTGATATTTGAATTCAGTTCCAGTAATGCCTTTGGTTAGTTTTGTAACTTAACCTATAATACATTTCATTATCTGTATAGAAAATGTATATTTGAAAGCCTAGAAATTTTCAGTAATTATCCTCTTTTCCAGGGATAAATGTTGCATATCTTGCTAACATTAAATGTGTCTTTTATTACAAGACTTAAAAATGATTCAGTATTTTTGAAGGAGAGCTATCCATTTCATCAGTTTGCCAAAAACAAGTTTTATTATTTTTTTAATCTGCATCTAGCCAATCTTGGCATTGTTTCCCTTCTTTAGAATTCCATGGAAGTCAGTAGGATGTGAACGATTAGCTAACAGCTGAACCTGGCATGTGCTCCTATGTGATTAGCGTGGCAAGAGGCCAGATAAAACTTGGGAAGCAAAATGCTATATTTGCATGAACAATGTCTCTGGAACACGGATTTCAAAGAGAATGAATGAGAGAAATAATGACATGAACAGATTTGTCTGGTTCTCTGTTTCCATCTTTGTTTACCAAACAGTCTTTTCTATAAATTGTAGGAAGAAAGACATCTGTAAAAAGTTATATGAAGGGGGAGTGTGTATGTACATGTGCATGTGTGTGTGGGGGGGGTATTTATATCTAATTTTAAGAGAAATTAGTATTGGAAATGAATTCAGGGGCAGCATAGTCTACCTCATTTTCCAGGAAAGCCACACACTAGGTCAATGTCTCCAGATTTAGTACATTTAACAGATTTTAGCTGTTTAAGCACCTGCGTCCCCCATGCTCATGCAACCAGAGGACATGGTCTATTTGTTCTCTCTGTGTGTGCAGCGTGGTGCTAGAATAGACCTACAAGAAGAAATCAAAATTGTTGAAATGTTTATGGTCAAACCAAATACAGACTTTGATAGTTACTTTAAGGTAGTTGCTTCTTCTCCTTTAAGTTTTCTGCTGAAGTGTCTCTCCAGTAGAGGAAAGAGTTGCTTTTATAAAATGCAAATACAATGTTAATCTTAATAGGTAAGGGTCATTACAATTCAATAAGAAAAAAAAAAAAAAGAACTCACTGACAAATAAAATTTTATAAAAACAAACTCAAATGGCTTATAGGTGTATTTTAAGCATTGTCAAACTCACTAGAAATTAGAGATGCAAATAGTACAGTAAGATGTTAGTTACTACATTCTTCAAAATGCCAAAGATGATAATCAGAGTTGACAAAGAGCAAGAATTGGACTTGAAAGTGGTTGGTGTAAATGTAAAATGGTTTTAACTTTTCTGAGGGCCACTGGTATTATTATTCTGTATCTTCCCAGATGTAGGGATATATTTAATAAAAATAATCAGAGATGTTTCTGTATAAATATATTTATCTTTGTTTATAAAAGCAAAAATAAAGATAAAATGAAATCACATGAATGTTCAAAAATAGATTCAGCTATGAAATATATTATTCAAAAAACTAAAATAAAACCATTGAAAAATATCCATGATATCAGAAGAATACATACGACAAACTTTATATATAGACTTATATTTTAACAGTGATTAGAGTATTTTAGTTTTATATAGTCCAAATTTTCTATAGAGAGCATACATTCCTAAAAGCTAACCATGTGTTTAGGTTTTTAAATTTTTATTAAAAAATATTCAGTACAAAGGGAAAAAAGTCATTGAGAATAAATTAATATTTGAAAATCCTAAATGTTAAATCTATTACCTTTAAACATTCATTCATCAGAAAAATGTCAGGTTTTCCCTTTTCTTCTTCCTTACATAGTTCCTAAAACTTCAGTATCAAGTTAGTTAATATTTTCTATGTAAAATGCTATTTCTAGATTCATTTTTTATCTTTTTTAAAATAATCCATTCTAACCTTTTGGATGCAATTATAAATGAGATTTTTTTTCTTAATTTCTCATTCTATAGTTCATTATTATTCACAGATAAAACATATTTTTGTATTGATATGGAGTTTCTTTTGTACATCAACTCTGTATTCTGAAATTTTACTGAATTTTTTGTTTTAATAGTTCACTGATGTAGTTTTTTGGATTTTATGTATATAATATCATGCCATCAATTAAGTGGAGATTTGTTCTGGTTAGGACTTAGACTAGTATATTGCATCAGAGTGGTAATAATGGACTTCATGGTCTTATTCCTGATCTTAAAAGGAAAACCTTCAGGTTTTCACTATTGAATATGATGTTAGCTGTGGACTTGTCCTGTATGGTCTACAATATGATGAGGTATGGGTTTCCCGTGTACTCTTTTTGTTGAGTTTTTTATTTTTCATGAATCTACATTGAATTTTGTAAAGTGCTTTTTCTGCATCTGTTGAGAAGATCATATGAATTTCATCTCTCAGTTTGTTAATGTGGCATATCACATTAACTGACATAGAATATAGAACCATTCTTGCATTCCTGAAATAAATCTACTTGATCCTTTTTTGAGGTCTTTAACAAATTGATTATTTTTCTTTATTACAAATTAATACACTCTTAGAAAGTTTTCAAAATATCGAGGAATATTAAGATCAAAGTGTGAGTTCACTTTCAAGTTGTTTTGCTGTTGGTGTTTTATGATTTTTACCAAATTCTTTTGTGTTTACATAGAATTGACAACAATTCGGTTCTAAACACATGTTGGTTGAAGTTGTCTGTGTTCTAATTCCTACTCTAAGCACTGTAGAGACTTTGACAATAAACATACCCTGAATCTTATAGACTTTTCATTTAAAAGAGTAACAAATTAAAATAATAAAAAAAATTGCATGAGATATTAAATGAGGAGTTCTAGTAACAAACAGTACAGCCAGGAAGAATAAAAATAAGTGATAGTAAGATTGGCACTGATAAAGGTGCTCAGAGATGGCTTATGAACAGAGGTGTCATATGAGCAGAAACAGGAATAAGATAAAGGAAACAACAAATTCATAATGGAGACATGAGCATGCCAGGCAAATAGTGTGTCTGAAGTTCAAGAGCAGAAATAAATGTTGTATGCCAACAAAAGAACTGAAGAAGCTAAAGGAGACAATATAAGAAAAAAAAGTGATATCATAAAGTCAGGAACATACACACTATAAAGAGCTTTGCTCTTCTAGAAGAGCAAAGTGATGTTTCTCATCTTTAAAGAATATATTGGTTGCCGTGTGTAGTAAAGCTGTAATAAAGAAAGTATAAAGAAGGAGGATACCAGTTTGGAGGCTCTTGCAGCAGACAAAATAAGATTGCTTGGATCAAAAATGAAGGTGATAAGAAACAATCTTATCATACATATATATTTTTATGTAGAACTAGTACAATCTGTTGACAAAGAGATGAGTCAGGGATGATATTTATGCTAATTTGAAATAGATGAAGGAAAAAAGATTCTTTTGAATACTCCTATACTTCTCCATGAAAAAATGCTTACATGACCTGCTGTTGCTTCTTTTAAAGTATGAGTAAAATAGTGCTGGTTGACATTTACTATTTATAGTAAATCTGATTTGACTACTGAATCAGGTTAACACAATAGGTGTTATATTTATGCATCCATGGTTTACAGATGGAGAATTAAGAGAAAGGAAGTTAAGTTATGTGATAAAGTTTTCATCATGTTAATTATGAGTCAAGGTTTGAACCCCTGAACTCTGACAACAGAGATTACATTTTTGTCACTATATTAATTGCCCATCTCTGTTATTTGTAATTTTCAGTCTAAAATACTCCTCAGAGAAACAATTTGATGATTTGCTCTCAATAAACCATTCTGACTAACTCATCTGGAAAGATCAGTTACCACCAGCATCCTACTGCTTTTTAATTTGTCTGGAATGGGATGAACCCATCTTCATCTGGAGTGGAAAGAATCTTGGCCATGTTTTTAGCAATGATCAGAAATGTGCCCATTATCCTTGTGATTCCACCCAGCATGATATACCCTGTGCTAGGACCTGCAGAGGAAACTCCTCTGAATAATTCTAAGAAAATACTTCTTGTGCTAGTGGCTCACAGATTGCCAATGGGAATAAAATGTTTCACTTTGGACTTGGCCAAAATTCAGGAAAGTTATTTGTAAATGTATGGCATCAGAAAAACTTTGTCCTTGGAGGATGATTTTCTTAGTGCAAAATGAAGAATCAAGCTCCCTATCTTTGACCTTCAAAGTGGAATCACGCTTCAAAAAATATTGTTACGACAGAAGACAACTCTGAGGACCATTAAGTTCATGATCAGAACATGTTATCAGACACACAAATGCACACACAAATGCACACACAAACACACATGTACACAATCAGGGACATTTCTGCTTATGAAGATTTGAGAATTTTTAATAACCTTAGCTAAGATTTTTCTTTATACATTATGTTCTGAAATTCACCACATTAAAGTCCATATCCTGTTACTAATCAGCAAACTGTTTTTATAAAGAGTGGAAAGTGAAAAGGAACTCAAGTTGGCCTATCTGTATAGTAACTTATAATGAAAGGAGAGAACATCTGGTTTCAGTCTCAGCTTTTGAATATAGGCCTATTTTTTTATAAGCAGAGTTTGGCAGAAAGTTACAGTTTGCCACTACTGTGAATCTCTTCTTCCTCTTACAGATTTTATTGACAGATTGGGATGGATTTATCATTTTCAAAAAGGGGGTTTAGAATAACTTTGGGCTTTGTGTATAATTAAGAATTTCATTGTCATGACTTCCCATTATTTGAATATGCATTTTTACAAATAAAAAATTTCTTTTGTAGGATTAGTCTTTATTTCTGAACATTGAGTTCTTCATAATTTTGTTGGTGTAACTGATCTAAAGTGTACACTTTGATTATATTCTTGACATCAATATAGCTTTATTTCTGAACATTGAATTCTTTATAATTTTGTTGGTGTAACTGATCTAAAGTATACACTTTGATTATATTCTTGACATCAATATAACTGTATTCAGAACTTAAAAGAACAAACCTATTACCTATCTTCAAATGAAAAGAAAAGCTGTTGATAGTAATTAAATATTTTCTAAGATATAAAACTGTGACACTATAGGCAGGGAAAATACTGTTATCACATATAATATGAAAGGCTGGCAAGTGCTCAGTTAATGTCTATTAAATTATTTTAGTGGTATAGTAATAGTCATGATAAGTGATATATAAATGACCCTAAAGTAAAATAATAACACATGTATAAAATGAAGCAGGGGTCTTTATTTTTAGAATATTCTAGTTAAGATATGGCACCAGAACTAACTCTCTGATACATTTGAATAGTGATTCAATGTTAAACACTGTTGATTAGAATTTAAGAGAAACAAACAAAAAGAGTAAAAAGAGATGTGAACAGGGTGGGGGGGGTAAATCCCTGGGATTACAATAATGTGAAATTTATATATAAATAAATTAGGAAAAAAAATAAAAAGATGTGAGAATGATTTTAAAATTTGAGAAAATGTAATGAGGATGTTAACCTAATGTCTTTATCTCTATTTAAAAAGTTCTACTCAAATGTTTAAAATTTATTCTATTATAACTAGATATTCTTTGCATGCATGTTTATTTTATTCTTTATCTTAATTCTTTATCATTTTATTATTTATTTTATTTTTACTTGTGAAAAGTAATATCCGTGTTATTAAAATGACTCTTGCATATGAGAGCTTATTATATTCCATGAGAGAATTACATGTAAGAGTACATATTCTAATAGATGAAAGAAGAATTGTTAAGTATTGTTGTAAAAGGGCTACAGTAAATAAAAAGCTAAATTAATCCAGGCTGACAGATAATTTTTCTGAATGTTCAATTTTAAGCAATCTAATTTATTGACTTATTTTCAAGTAATGACCAAACTAAAAAACACCCATACCTAATTATCTTTTCTTTACATGAAAAAAAATATTGTTCATTACTACATGAGCACTAGCAATGAACATCAATTATTCAGAAAAAAATAAATAGATAAAAACTGGTGAGTAAAGAAGTAATTTGCAGTGCACACAACTTTCTCCAGGAATGAATCATCAATATATACTTTGATCTGATCCATAGGAGAGAACACTGTCATTCCCTGTATTTTTAGAATTTTGTAGTGTCATGGGGTGATAGATCTTTGTTAGGTTATGAAACTACAGAAGATTATCTTATCATGGGGTTTTAATTTTCGGTATTGTGAAGAATTCATTGTGTATGGTAAAGAACTTTCTTGTACTGTCAAGTAGCAATTATATATGTGATGTCTTGTAGTTAGAGGATTTTGGTGATAGTAGTAGCTTCAAATCATCTAGTCTAAATCTTTTATCTGGAGCTGAAGAACAAGACCTAGTTGATCTAGTTTCCCCAGGATCACCAAATTATTTGAAAATTTGTCAGAATTTAGTCTTTTTTCTCCCCAAGGTAAAAAGTTTGCATTTTATTTGACTTTTATCTTCATAAAAACAAAAAGAAAAGAGGTATGTGTTTCTATATTAGGACCTAATTCAACTTGTAAGATTTATATTCCTTTCAATCTCAAACAAAACTAAACCCAATGATCTCTACCTTTTTTCCTTATGAATACTTTATGTATATATAATGTTATATATACATGGTTAATAATCAGCATGTGGAATCATTACCCACTTTACTCCATCATATAAATGATTTCTAATTAACATTCTTAATTAACATTCTGCTTGTATCTAGAAGACATTTTGATTGATTGTACTTAAAATTAATTAGGGTGTAAAGCAAGACCATAATGATAAAAGATAGTAAATTTAATTTAAAAAGAACAGCAAATTAGATGTTAACCTGAAATGAATTCCTTGCCCAATTTATATTGAACCTAAATTCTGAGTATCCTGGCTCCTAAGGTAAAATATTGAACAGCTGAATTTTCCTTTTCTATCTAAAATAGAGTTAGTGAACACTCAAAATATATTTCAATAGGTACATATGTCCTCATTTCAAGAAAACATCTTTCATAGCTTTTAATTCAATAAAAAATTCTTATGAACCTATGGTATAGCCAAAGCAAAGCACAGTAATCTAATAAAAGCTTCCCTTCATAAAGATAAGAATCTAATCACGGATCATAACTCCTCGTCCTGCATAGTGCACTGAGTCCTCATGATCTGAATGAATGCTGCAATGCAAATCATAGCATGAGTGCTGAATATTTTATATACTTAATGCGTGGGACAAATTTTTTGCAATCACATAAAAGCTGGTCTGTTTCTTTGATGAGAACCTTCAGTTCCTAAATGCTATCTTATTGATTACTAAGAGCTTCATATATTTCACAAATAGCTTTGCAGACCAAGAAATTCTCTTTTATGAAAACTGGAGTTCAGTGTGGAAATATTCTCCTGATAAGGACAAAGGTCACAGAAGTACCTCTAATTAAGCTCAGAGTATTTCTCTCAAACGAACTATGATTTTCTCATACTGAAACAGGGTAAAATGAAGACTTTCTGTCTTTAACTGTATACAGCTACCTGCTTGCTTCTTTCTACAAAGCAGGCTACACACTCTTCATTAACATTTTCACTGATCACCTTTACCATTGATATGCAAAAGCCAGCCAACTGCTCTCTGCTTTCAGCTCCAAAAACTGCAGAAAAAAAAAAACTTTAATACACAGTTTAAACTTTCCACTCGTGGGTTCTTACCACCATCCTTAGCCTTTTTTAACCAAAATATCAAACCAAGACTATCAGTGCAGTGCAGACTAATTTATTTCTAACAAAGTGATTTCTAATTATCCTATTAACTACAAAAGAAACATGTAAGACTTAGAATACTTCAACATTGTCCAAACCCTTTCTCAGTATTGTCCAAAGTCTTTTCCCAGATTGCCCCAAATATTCTCAGTCTCTCAGTCCTAATCGTCTCACCAATGTCCAGTCAGAGTCCATCTCCAGACACTTGAAGACATGTTCCTTTAAATGCTCCTCGTTGTCTTCCACGCTGTCTTCTCCTTGTCACCTTCAGGTAGCAGGAACTCCATGGTGCCGAACCAGCAAAGTTCACTTTCTTCTCAGGCCTAACTTTTGCACAGCCTCTCGCAGACACAAGTTAAACTCAGCAAAACAAACTCCAACATGGAGTTCAAATCTGCGAACTCCTTAACTGCATTCAGCACA